>SPJY01031644.1:362623-466586 GCA_005191435.1 Raddia distichophylla
AAAAAAGTCAAACGACCTATAATTTGAAACGGAGGGAGTACTTCCTTAAGGGTTTTCTCCTGTGCTGAAATTATCTAATTATACACTAGAATTGAATTTGACTGTGTCGACAATGGCTTCCAAAACGAAAATGGTTCAAGAAGATGCTGTCACAAGCATGGTTATCAAGTCGTAAAGTCGAGTTGAGTCGCATGAGGGGACACTTGGGGACTAGTCGTGGCTAGTCCATGACTAGTCGACAACAACATCATCTATTTTGTTTAGAAAAGTATTTGTGTAGTTGGCATGACTACTTGTACTTTTGTCAAAAATTAACAATTACAGTGGAGTCCAAAAGCATAGCAAGGATGAGAATGCAATGCCAAGTGACTAGTTTTCTTCTAATGTTAGATGATGTAACTCATGGTAGAATGCCTAGTCGAGTCGAGGTCCCTAGTCGTACTCCAAAAAGAGACTTATAGACTAATCGTGGATTAATCGCGACTAATCGTAGGACTTGATGTCGACGGTTGAGATATCGATCTCAAGTCAACCAAGGTTCTTCAAAGATGAGATAGGAGACACGCCAAACGATGCGAACAGCAACGAACAGGAGACAGGGGTTTTTATCCTGGTTCAGGCCTCTCGGGAGAGATAATAGCCCTACGTCCAGCTTCTCTTATATATCAGGGATGAATACAAGGTGGAACTCGACAAGATCAGCAGGTCTCAGCGAGCAGTATGTGACAATGCGAAATCTATTGGCCAGGGTCCCCTTAAACATCTTAGGGGTCCTGTTTATATAGTACGGAGCAAACCGACCTACCGAGGAATATCGGGCCGGGCTAACTACGAGACCGTAACGAACCCATACATGCCAAATACAACCTACGGCAGATAAGGTAATCTCCTAATCTTGAGGATCACGACTCCTATTCCAATCCGGGAAACCAACGTCCGGGTCTTCACGTGGCCGTGCAAAACTCTTGTTCGAGTAAGACTCAAACACGATTCCTTGGCCTTTACGCACCATGCCAGCCAGGAGGCTGTTCGGCAAGGCGCATATGGGCCAGATGGAACCTTCCAGGGAACTGGGCCCTGGCAGGTTGTTCAATCGGGCCGTCAGGGAGTGGGCCATGGCAATGGGCCGTGTTTTTATCCCCGACAGAAAGTTCTTTTTGAAACGAATCTATCTATACGATTTTTATGTTCTCAATTTAAATAGTTTAAAAGTTCTCTATGGATAAAGTTTTAAAACGTTAACTTAGGGCAACCTTTTTTTTAACGCAAAGGACAGGAGCTCTGCCATTTCATTTAAGAATGAGAGAAAATATAACAATTACACCGGAGAAAAGGGACGGAGAGAAAGAGAAGGAGAAGGGAGAGAGGAACATCGTGACCCGACCAAGCGGGGGTCGCCACACAACGCCGAACAATCAGGCAAAGCCTGAGCACACTAACCCATAACACCCACGGGCGCACGAGCCAAAACCGACTTCGCCACAAGGAATGCATGGCCGAAATCCCCAGCACATCGCAAACCTACAACACGGAGCAAGCAAAGGTCCCCAAGGTTGCTAGTTGTCATCACCAGACGGGATGCGCAGAGGGGTCAAAAGGAAAGGAGAGGGACGCTGTCCGCCACCACCGCAAAGGATGCTCGAGCAGCAACACCAGCGACCCACACCTGCAGCCGCATAGCACGCTCACAGGGTCTGGCGAAGAAGGCCGCCACCATCAAGTAGAAAGCACAGCACGGGAGTAGCCAACTTGTAGTACGAAAGGTATTTTGGCTGATGCCTTCAACAAGAGAGATGACATGGTCGCCGCCATCGCCTGTCCAGACCTGGGTTTTCGCTCTAACTTTCAAAAAGGCAGGAAACTCCACAACGAAGCCTACAAGGAGGGCAACGACACCCGGGGCCGAGGGCGTTGACAACATTGGCCTAAGCAAGAGCTAGACAGGGCTTTCACCCAGAGCATCTACACCTCCGCAAGGCGCACAAGGATGCCACAAGTCGGATGCAAGAGCCACAGGAGTCAAGGTGCACGGTCTCGCCGCTGAAGCCCGCTGAGTTGAAGAACGGACAACTATAAAACGACTACCATTGTATAACGGAGGGAGTATTGATGTCTCTTCTATTTGTCCCTTTAAAATTCCTTTATAATTTTACGCTACACTTCAAAAAAGATTTCTTTTTTCCAACAGCTCCTCTATCTTCTACAGTATTGTCAAAAACTACTTGTGGATGCCAATAAATATGTCAAAGCTATTTGTGGATGCCAAAACATTGAGCATACAATTCTCATGCAAAATAGTCATGTACTTGTAGTAATATCTGGTGGCACGTCCTAGTACATAGGATACATGCATTGCATGAAATGCCGCCTTTGCACGACGTGCCAGTGATACAGCTGCGAGGTGAGATCGATCTTTCCCAGTTGCTATGTTGGAATGGCCACGGATGGATTCCGCTGGTTTTGGAGAGCTTCTTGGAAGCAAAGTAACATTAATTTTACACACCTGCGAGGACCACGACGAATCGACGCTTGGGAGCCTTTGACTTTTTAGCTCGTCTTTGACCATTTGTCTTATTTAAAAATTTAGTGCAAAGATGTAAAAAAAATATATTTAAAGTATCTTCATTGATAAAACAAATCACAACAAAATAAATGATATTTACAAAAATAATTTGAATAAGACAAATGTTAAAGACGTATAGAAAAATCAAAAACGTCGAACAAAAAGCGGAGGTGGTAACATACACGAAAAATCTACGATTGACAAATATGTATGCAAGAAACCGTCTCACAATATTATACTCTTGCATACAACACCCAGCGTTGCTAGGATGCAACAAGTGTCAACCGCAAGAAAGAATTTTGGTGACCACTGACACTGACACGACCGCTTTATCATTCCCAGCACGAGTGAACGCCACAGGAGCAAACTCCATCCACAAGTTGCCACCATAAATAAAAGGGTTTACTAAACAATTATTTCTTGGTAGAGAAAGAGTAAAAGAAAGCATCATCTAAGATTACATCACCACCACAAAAAAATCTTGGCTTTCCCCCCATTAGAAAACTCCGGCGAACTCCATCGAAAGTAAACCCTTGGTCAGCCACCACGACGACGACGCGGCCGGCCATGGTGAGGGTGGAGTTCGAGCAGGAGGGGGCGGAGGGAGCGTGCCCTCTTGGCGGCGCCGCCAAGAGGAGGAGTGGCAAGGCGGTGGCGGAGGCGGCGGCGGTAGGGGCCTCCGTGTCGCCGCTGTCGGCGCTGGCGGATGACGTGCTGCTACAGATCCTGGGCCGCCTGGAGGAGGACCCGCGTGACTGGGCGCGGGCATCGTGCGCCTCGCCGCGCCTCGCCGCGCTGCTGCGGGCCGGCCCCATCCCGCCGCGCCTATCGCGGGCGCTCCCCGCCGAGCTCCTCCCGGCGCCGGCCGCCGGCGACGGGGCGCCCGCCGCCTGGGCCGCACTCCACAAGCTCTCCGTCTGCTGCCCCGGCCTCCTCCGCGCCGGCGTCCTCCTCGAGCCCTCCGACGACTTCGGCCTTGAGCTAGACATCGGCCCCGACGCCGCCTTCCCCGCCTCCGCCGCCACCGCCACCGCCGAGCTCGAAGCCACTGCCACTTCTTCCCCTCCGCCGCCCACAACCGCTCTGTCCACCGGCGCCTCCGCCTCCGCCTCCGCCGCGTGGTCGCTCTACGACGACCTGTACCTGGACGCGGCCTACGACTGCTCCTCGGAGCCCCAGATCCCGGCCGCCGCCGCAGAGCGAGAGGACGAGGAGGGCGGCGGCTGCCGGCGCGGCGTGGTGGCGGGGAGCCGGCGGCGGGCGCGGCGGTGGGTCGGGCCGGTGGGGGCGCACCTGGCGTCGGGGTCGCGGACGCTGAGCCGGGAGCAGGGGAACAAGCTCCTGGCGAGCCGGTTCCGCGGCGACCGGCTGTACCTGTGCGAGTGGCCGGGGTGCGAGCACGCCGAGGAGCGCCGCAAGTACATGGTGTTCCGCGGCGTGTTCCTGGACTTCGCGCGGTCGCAGGTGCGGCGCGCGCTCCGGGACACGCGCCGCCCCACCGTCGCCGTCGCCTGCGCCTTCTGCGCCTGCGCCGAGGCCTGGGACCTCCACTCCGCCTTCTGCCTCCGCGGCTACCACGGCTACCACGACGACGGCGAGCCCGTCGTCCGCGCCTTCGTCTGCGAGAACGGCCACGTCGCCGGCGCCTGGACCGAGCGCCCCCTCTACTCCTGAGTCCTGAGTGTCATCTCGTCTGCCACACTGCCGCCATTGCCGTTTGGCAAGCGAGCTACGCTTCGCCTTCTTGTCTGATAGTAATTGGGTGTGTACAGTACCAATTATGGAGCTTGGAGAGCTCTGGGACTCGGATTATGTATCAGTGCCGCGCATCTTTTCTAGGGTTCTTGACGATGATGATGCTTGCACAATAACGTGATGGTGAGCTGGTGTGCAGCGAAGGAGATCAAAGTTATTCGCGTCGGGTCGGGTACTCGGGTGTTCTTCTCTCTGGTGCTTCATCAGCATAAGAATGCATCATCTCTTATGTTTATGTTGCCACCATAGCCCGATTGATGCTGTTCCAAGTTCCAGCCGAGCTAATGTGTGAACCTGCATCATATGCAATTGCACTTGCTGCTTGGGGATTGCTGTCTTCCTGATTCAGCGGAATAGAACAGATGGGAACCTCTATCGAGAATTCGGGAGCACGGACTCTACCAAATTGATCTGTTCGACACAACTCCATGAAGTTCGGGAGCACAAACTCCAAGGAAAAGATGCTTCGCAAATCATCTGCATGGGCTTGCTCATCGGAAGCAGTATAAAATACTCTCGTCTTCAGCTGCCAATTCCATGCAAACCCTCGATTAAATTAGAGAAGTGACAAAGGCGTATTGTTATTATATATTCACGGAATCAATCCAGCGAGCTGATGCCTGATGCTGCTGCTGGTCTCGGGTTTTCCTTTCCATCACGTGAATGAATCAGCGGCGTGGTTTATTTATCCGTGGCGATCGCGTGGCGGCTGCTCGGTGAACCAATCTCCAATTTATTCAGACAGAACATTTCCCGACAATCCGGACGATTTCCTGTCAATCAGAGTGATTACATGCCAATACCAAAAGATTTCCCGAAACAAGAAATAGGTCTAAGGGGTGATTTTTTATGAAACTTATTAGTACTGTATATGGTATGATCCGAAAAGATCCGACTATTGCTAGAATAGATATATGAGGATTGATTGATTCTAATCTCTTTAATATGATTTCATATTTTCATCTAGGATTGCTGCTCCAACTCCAAGTCACCATGCATTATTTAAAGAGAAACATTAGAAAACGGATGTCCGTCCGAGCGCTTGCTACGGACGAACCGCGCTCCCCTTCGCCCCGCGCGCGCTCGCTGTGCAGAGAAGGAGGAGGAGGAAGGATACCTCGACGCCGTCGCCCTCGCCGTCGCCGCCGTCGAGCTCGCCGCCGCCGGGTTAGGGTTTGGGTTAGGGAACATGTGGGTTCCTCCGGTTGTAGAGGGAGGTCGGGGAGGCGGCGGACCGGCGGGGGGGGGGGGCTCGTCGGGGGGCGGCGGCGGGTGCGCCGCCGGAGCCTGGTGGTGGAGGCGGCGGGGGAGGTGGCGGAGGCGCGCGGAGGCGGACGAGGCTGAGGGAGCGAGGGGGTGAGGGGGGCGAGGCGGACGCGGGCGGGCGGAGGAGGGGGCAGGTCATCCGTTGATTTGTATTTGGACGGATGACAGTGGGGTAACAGCTCCCTTATTTAAATGCCCACGAGGCTCAATGCAAATCCACTCATTCCTCCCACGAGGCTCAATACAAATCCATTCATTCCTCTTACATAGCAGTATAGCACCGTTCCTAAGTCATTACCCATTAGCAAGCGTGCACGTGCAAAGCACGTCGGAACAATGCTTATAGCAACAATTTGTAGAAAAAAGTAACATTTAGGACATGTGCGATCTTTTCTATTTGTCTATATCTATATGGTGTATGCGTAGAAGCATTCTTTATTGCATTGGTTGTCTCATTCGGTTGATATTAACATCCCTCATGAAACATCTGAACAATCAAAAGTAAATAATAGATAATCAATATATAGATATAGATATAGATTAATTAAAAGGTGCAATAACATGCAAATAATTGTTTTTTATTAACAGATCAATTATGTGCATGGATGTACGCATAAATACATGTGACACTCATTTAATTAAAAGTAGCATGTGTTCTCTCGATGGGCCGTCAGGTTGTAAATTATAATTATATATGTGCATTATAATTGTTATTTACCGTGCTGCAAGCTTAATTAAAAGGTTGTATACGTCCGCACGCATTGATATGGAGGGGAGGATACTGGAGCGTATTCTTAAGAGAGCTACGTAATATCCGTACTTCTATACAGAGTCTTGAATTTATTCCACCGCCCGACTCCGACATACGTTTCATATGTATGAGTATGTATGATTGGAGGCGTACGTGCCTGCCCCCGCCCTATTTATAGTGTATTGTGCTAGTCTGTTAGTTCTAATCTAGGAAGAATTAGGAAAAATTATTAGTAACATTTATAATGGGAGAATAAAAATTAATCCCGTGTATATATGGGCAAGAGTCCATGGTCTCTACGGGTGCTAGTCTGTTAGTTATAGTCTAAGAAGAATTAGAAAAATTAGGAAGATTTATAATGGGAGAATAAAAATTAATCCCATGTATATGTATATACTAGCAAGCGTGCACATGCAAAGCATGTCAAAGTAATGTTGATATCATTAATTTGTATAAAATAGTAACATTTAGGACACGTGCAATTTTTTCTATTTGTCTATATATATATAGGGCAGGTGTATGAGCATTCCTTATTGCATTGGTTGTCTCATTCGGTTGATATTAACATAGCTCATCTCATGAAACATCTGAACAAACAAAATTAAATAACAGATAATCAAGATATAGATATATATATTTTAATTAACGGGTGCAATAACATGCAAATAATCATTTTTATTAATAGATCAATTCTGTACATGAATGTAGTCAATGTACACATAAATACATGTTACACTTACTCATTTAATTAAAAGTAGCGATGCGTTTTCTCGATGGGCCGGTCAGGTTGTAAATTGTAATTATATATGTGCATCACAATTGTTATTTACCTCGCTGCAAGCTTAATTAACAGATTGTGTTGGGTTTAGTCCCACATCGGTTATTGGTGATGGGGGAGCACAACTTTATAGGTGGAGGCACCCCTCTCCCTTCAGGCTAGTCTTTTGGGCTGAGTTGGGTTAGGACCTGGGTTGTGCTTCTAGTTGGGCCAATATATGTGGGGACCTGGGCCTGAGACTAGGTGTTGGTCTCGGGGGAGCCGGATCGCTGGCGGGCCATGAGATGGCAGGATCACAGCGGGCTCCAACAAATGGTATCAGAGCCATGGTCGATAACCCGGAATGTCTCCACGAGATCGCACGGTATAGGACAGATGGTCCGATGTGTGATGGGGAGATTGTTGGGTTTAGTCCCACATCGGTTATTGGTGATGGGGGATCACAACTTAATAGGTGGAGGCACCCCTCTTCCTTCAGGCTAGTCTTTTGGGCTGAGTTGGGTTAGGACCTGGATTGTGCTTCTAGTTGGGCCAATATATGTGGGGACCTGGGCCTGAGACTAGGTGTTGGTCTCGGGGGAAGCCGGATCGCTGGCGGGCCATGAGATGGCAGAATCGCAGCGGGCTCCAACAGGTTGTATACGTCCGCACGCATTGATATGGAGGGGAGGATACTGGAGCGTATTCTTAAGAGAGCTACGTAATACTCCTACTTCTATACGGAGTCCTAAATTTTATTCCACCGTCCTGCCTGGGCAGACGTTTCATATGTCATCTCACCTGCCACACTGCCGCCATTGCCATTTGGCAAGCGAGCTATGCTTCGCCTTCTTGTCTGATAGTAATTGGGTGTGTACAGTACCAATTATGGAGCTTGGAGAGCTCCGAGACTCGGATTATGTATGAGTGCCGCGCATCTTTTCTAGTGTTCTTGATGATGATGATGATGCTTGCACAATAACGTGATGGTGAGCTGGTGTGCAGCGCAGGAGATCAAAGTTATTCGCGTCGGGTGTTCTTCACTCTGATGCTTCGTCAGCATAAGAATGCATCTGCTCTTATGTTTATGTTGCCACCATATATAGCCCGATTGATACTGTTCCAAGTTCCAGCCGAGCTAATGTGTGAACCTGCATCATATGCAACTGCACTTGCTGCTTGGGGATTGCTGTCTTCCTGATTCGGCTGAATAGAACAGATGGGAGCCTATGTGAATATGAAATGGATCAATTTGACACAGCTCTTATCGAGAATTCGGGAGCACAGACTCTACCAAATTGATCTGTTCGACATCTCCATGAAGTTCGGGAGCACAAACTCCAACGAAAAGATGCTTCGCAAATCATCTGCATGGGCTTGCTCATCGGAATTCGGAAGTAGTATAAAATACTCTCATCTTCAGCTGCCAATGCCATGCAAACCCTCGATTAAATAAGAGAAGTGACAAAGGCGTATTGTTAATATTCACGGAATCAATCCAGCGAGCTGATGCCTGATGCTGGTGCCGGTCTCAGGTTTTCCTTTCCATCACGTGAATGAATCAGCGGCGTGGTTTATAGGCTATTTGGTTGCCTTCTCAGTTGAACCAGACTGTATGAGCTGAGCCAGGCTGGCTGGAGCCAGGCTGAGATGATGCAAATGGTTGTTGTTTGGTTAAGTGCATGAGATTGTATAGGCTGCGTAGAGGCGTTGTTTGGTTGACTGCACTAAGGAGAAAATAGCATGGAGAAATTTAAAATAGGGATGAAACATTTAAAAAATAAATTCTAGAAAATCAAAATAACAAAAAATCAATTACGAAAATAAAAAAAATTCAAAAGAAAGTCTCATAAATAAATAAATTCAAAAACGAAAATTTTAAACTTTTAAAATTTATATGGTAAGTGTGGTCTCGTTTTGTTTGAAAAAAGAAAAAATTGGGTCTATACCATCGAAAGATCCATAGTTTTGGTTTATACCACCGAAAATGCCTTGTTCACTTTAATACCACCGAAAGTTCCCTATTCTCCGTTTTATATCACTCCGTTGCCCTCCGTTAGTGTTCAGTTAATTGCTGCCTAATCACGTATCACCGCCGCCGTGCTAAGCACTCGCGGCCTTCGATCTTCAAGGGCGCCCCATCTCCCTAACAGTGCAACAGGCGCGATCGCCCAAGGAAGAAGCTTTGCATCTGAACTTGAAGTGGCAAGGATCTAACATTCCCGATTACGATTCCAGCATCGAGCAAGTGTTAGGCACTGCTGATACCGTGCTGCTGTTGCAGCAGCAATTAGCTGAATCACAGATCGAAGCAGCAGCTCAGAGCGGGAGCACACTGACCTGTGGAGCAGCAGCGCAGAAGAAGGCGAGAACTAGAGCGAGAACTAGCGGCAGGTGCGAGCCCATGCTGGTAAGCAGCAACAATAGGTCCTGCAGCTATTAGTAACTAGAATCACAATCCATAACACAAAACACACGCATATATGTTGGGGGCAAACTATTCGTAGAGAAGAGATCGAAGAAGGTTGGCACTGGCAGCAGGAGGAGTGGCGGAGAAGCAAGAAAACTACTCGTAGCAAGTTAATGCTAGCTATTGCTAGTAGCTTGGAGTTGGGATGAGAACGAAGCTGAGATACCTTGCTTCTTCGCTTCTGTTGCTGCCTACCTCACCCTCTTTTGCCTTGCTTGTGATTCAGCTCCTCCTTCTCCTCCGCTGATAGATGGTCGATTAGGCAGCGATTAACTGAACACTAACGGATGGAGGGCAACGAAGTGGTATAAAAAGGAGAATAGGGAACTTTCGGTGGTATTAAAGTGAACAAGGTACTTTCGATGGTATAAATCAAAACTATGGATCTTTCGATGGTATAGACCCAATTTTGCCTTGAAAAAATATCAATAACTCATTTTTTAAATTGGTTTGGTAATAAAAATACTAATCAAAAGATATAGAAAATAAATGAATCAAATGTGTCGCGCAAGTGGTTGTTGCTGCATCCGCGGAACTTGGCTTTGGAGAAACGCCCAATTTGGTCGTATCTTCAGAGCCTGGCCCGGAGGGGTTAATTACATCTGTACAGCCTGGTTCAGATGGGTGAGAAGACAACCAAACACCCTAATTTTGTATCTCTAGATGCAAAACTCCTTGGATGCAGGCAACCAAACAGCCTATTATTTATCCGTGGCGATCGCGTGGCGGCTGCACGGTCAACCATATAACCAACGGGGTGTAGGGGCTATTTGGCAGGGGGCGGACGTAGACTAAACTAATAGGGGGCTGACAATAAAGGAAGATTTTTTCGTACTGAAGCAATGTGTTGCGTGCGACACCGTGAGGTCCATGACATTCATTATTCTTCATGAGGAGTGATCTACACACAAAACATAACAAATTAGTGACAGAGGGCAAATAATAATTTAAAATAGTTATAATTTATAAACATTACAAGAGAATGTTGCATATCACTAGTTTTTTGAGACAGTAACATACGACGTTCTTTCATTTGTTCGAACCGTTGCATGATTTTTTCATTACTAATGCTTCTAAATATGTCCTTCTCAGTGTAGCATATCATCAAGTCATTGAGCCATTCATCCCCCATTTTGCTACGTAAATCTGTTTTTATAAGAGTCATAGATGAGAAGACTCTCTCAAGTGAAGCTGTTGCCACCGGAAGTATCAATGTTAACTCAATGAGGCGATAAACCAATGGGTAGGCTCTGTTCTTTTCAGTTTGAACCATTATTTCAGCAACCTTTGGAAGATCCCTACACCCTAGAAATTCTTTACTTCTCCTAACATTATAAATGAAGCTTTCTAGTTGAGACCTTAACAACAAAATATCACCCACCAAGAAATCTTCGGTATAAATTTCAGTAAGTCTCACAAGCTTATCCACATCAGAATTAGAGAATGAGTTCTTTGGATTAAGAGAAGCCATGCACACTAATAACCCTGAACTAACTTCACTGAACCGATGATTCATCTTTAACAAAATAGCATCTATGACAGTAAGAAATATCTCAACTTTGTAAAAATGTGCATTTGTTATCTTCTGCCTTCTACATGCAGATGTCTCTCTAACATTTACTTCCTTATCCATATTTAGCACTTCAATTTCATTTTTACCACAAAATGACTTCACTCTTTCCATCAATGGTTCAAATCCATTTTTCCTCATATCTTGCAAGCGATCTTTTACATCCATGATCAAATTCATGGCTTCAACAAGTTTTGATCCTTTCTTTGCAAAGCACCTGACAAATAATCTGTAATGCTCAACAAGCTTATCATCAAATGCATGATGAATACAAAATCAAAAGTTTCCATTTTCCCAATTAAACCAAATGCATGCTGTCCGCCTAGCCCCGCGCCGGACTAGCCCCCCGCCGCCGCCTGCTGGACTTCGCCGCCTGCCTAGGTGCCCCCGCCGCAAGCCCGCAACTTGCCGCCCGTGGCCAGCCTAGGCGCCTAGCCGCCGGCCGCGGCCCGCTTCCGCTTGGCTTGGGAGTTGGGAGGGAGGCAGGAGGCGGGGTCGCGGGGAGAGGGAGGCAGGAAGCTAGGGATTGAGGGAGGCGGGGAGAGGGATGCAGGGATTGAGGGCACTAGGGCAGGGAGAGGGGCCGTCCGATTGGGGGCTGGGAGACCATCCGATTGGGGGCTGAGAGTTGGGCCGTCGAGGTGGCCGGGTGGGCCGGTGGGGCTGTGTCCTGTGTGCGCCTGGTCGGCTGGGCCTAAGTGGCCTCAAGCCCAAGTGACAATCTGAACCCCTCCTTTCTTCCTATTTTTCACTAAAAATTATAGATGGGTCTAAGGGGGAGCTCCACTGTCATTAATCGTGTAGGTGGGGCTACAGCCCCCCTGACCCATTGGTGGGTCCGCCCCTGTGTTTGGTTTGTGACCCTAGCTTGCCATGCTAAAAAATTAGCAGCCAACGAGATTTGGCGCTTGTTTGGTTTGTATCCGGCAATTGGCGCGTCCTGCCAAACCATCGGCGTGCCTTCGTTTTTACGTGTGCGAGCGGCCGAGGGCGCGGGCGCGGAAATCAGCCGCCCGCGCCGTGCCAACGCGCTGCGCCAAAGCACCGACTGCGAGGGCCCCGGTGTCAGCCACCGTAACGCGTCAATGACGAGCTCATTGTAACACCCTCATGGCTCATATGCATTTGCTTTTTTTCTATTTAAATTTCTCTTTTTTGTATCTATTTCATATCTATTTCATCTAGAGTCCAAATTGCAGAGAAAATTTTTCATAATTCATCTAAAATCCTAATCAACCCATTTTAAATACATTTCTTTTTTTTTTGATTTTTAAAATTTTTCATTGGCTACAATCCAAACACTAGTTAAATTGGCAAGATTTGGTCATGCCATGAGATGATCATGCCAATTGTTTGGCATGGCTACTCATGGCTATGAACCAAACAAGCCCGTAACCTTGATTACCTGATCCCCTGTGGCTCTCAGCTGAGCTGCAGGGACGCAGGATAAAACGGAGTTTCGAAAGCACACCGATAAATTCAAATTTGGATTTTTCATTTACGGTGGGCCTGGGCGGGTCAAGGTTTTATACATCTGGGGACTAGGTCGGGTCGGGGGGTAGGGCAGATGTTGAGAATGAGTGGGATGGGTTGTGTCGAGTCGAGTCAAGGCTTGACCTGGTCCCGCCCATCCTCATTAAGAACTCTAAACATAAGGTGTGGCAAAATTAGGCAACATAACCTCCAACCAAACAACTCGATATGCGAATACAATGATTATCCAGTCGAATGATTATCCAGTCGATCATATGATTACTTTCTTATAATTTCACTATTAGTTCTGTTACCTATTTTTCAAGGCTTGTAATTTAGCAGGTATGAAATTGCCATTATGGCAATTAGCCAACAAGAGTATGGACATGTGTATGTGTAATGTGTGGCTCAAGAATTTTTGAGACCATATTTATATTTTGGTTTGCGGGTGATGTTAACTAGTCGATTTAGGTGTTGTGCTAGTTTCTTAAAAAAAAAAACTTCTGCACCATAGCTGTTGCTCAAACTAAAACCTATGCACCGACTGTGCCGAGCTTGAAAATGCCTGCTCCCACTGGATCAGGCCTAAGCCCATCTCGGCCCAACCAATCGGGCTTAAAAAAGGGGCCAAGTCCAGCCAACTACAATTTAGGCGTTGTTTGTTTCAGCGTTGAATAAAGTGGAGTTTTACTGTATCAAAAATTGAGAGTTCTCAAAAAGTGCTCTAATAATTCTAAAAAGTAATTAAAAAATAGTTTTACATTATTGAGAAGAACTACAAATTACTAAGACATGTAGGCTATATAAAAATAACAAAATTTGATATAGTAAAAATCAACTTAACTTTAAGCTGAAATAAAAACAGACGGGCCTAGGCTCGGCCGGCCCGACAAACTGACGGCCCGGGTGCTGGACCGGGTTGGCCAGGTCTCGCTGGCCCCTTGTGCCTTGCCGATGCTTGATGCCTCGTCGGCTCCTCCACGACGCCGCCAGGCCGCCGCCTCTGTCCGCCTCGCTCGCTTGTCGCCTCCTCGATGGCACCGCCTCGCCGCTGTGCGTTGCCTCGTTGGCGCCGCCTCGCCGCCGTGCGTTGCCTCACCAATGTACCTCTGCCTCACCTCCAGTGCCCCCTCTCTCTCTCGTTTGGTTTTCCCCCCGTTGTGTGATCTCGGATTTGATCCGGATTCGACGGAATAGTTTGTGTGTTTTTTCAATAAATATAATTTAGTTTTTTATTTTATTTTGATGATGAACCTGTCGGGGATAGAATTACGGCCCATTGCCATGGCCTACTCCCTGACGGCCCGATCGAACAGCCTACCAGGGCCCAGCTCCTTGGAAGGTTCTATCTGGCCCATATGCATCCTGCCGAACAGCTTCTTGGCTGGCATGGTGCGTAAAGGCCAAGGAATCGTGTTTGAGTCCTACTCGAACAAGAGTTCTGCATGGCTACGTGAAGACCCGGACGTGGTTTTTCGGATTGGATTAGGAGTCGTGATCCCCAAGAATTGGAGTCTACCTTATCTGCCTCGGGATATATTTGGCATGTATGAGTTCGTTACGATCTCGTAGTTAGCCCGGCCCGATATTCCCTCGGTAGGTCGGTTTGCTCTGTACTATATAAACCATGCCCCTATGGCGTTTAGGGGGCATCTGATGACGAGTCTTAGGACTTGATCTAGCTTTTAGCATCTGTTAGACACCTGATCATAGCACTTTGCTCCCTGTACACCACAATCTCGCCGAGACTTGTTCGTCTCGTCGAGCCACCTCTTGTAATCATCTTTGATATATAAGAAAGGCTGGACGTAGGGCTATTATCTCTCCCGAGAGGCCTGAACCAGGATAAAAACCCTGTCTCCCTGTTCGCTGTTGTTCGTTCTGTTCGGCGTGTCTCCTATCTCACTCTTGAAGAACCTTAGTTGACTTGGGTCAATATCCCAACCGTCGACAACATTAGTTTCATCGGCGAGAGCCTGGATGGACTGATCACCGGTTTCAGCCTGGCCGGTTGGATCACCGGCTTGAGCATGGATTGCGTGATCACTGGCTTGAGCCGGGGCGGCCTGATCACCCATTGGATCTACCGGGTTGGCCTCATCGTAGCTTATGAGAATGCCCATCGCGATTTCGTTAAGTAGAAAATCATTTCCCGCATCGAAATCAAGATCATCGTTTCCGGAGTGCACCATCTATCACTGTGCATGCACACGAAATAATAGAACATTTAATACAACATATATATCTCTTTTTATTTTTCACAATTTGACAACAGGTAACACCAATGTAAACACTAAAACTTGCAAGTCACTAATCATTAAAATAAAGCAGAAGCCTAAGTTTTAAAAAATAAAATGGATTGCAAAATCATAAACAGACATATATGAGAAATGTGTTTGCATACGCAAAACAAATCATAAGGAAAAATAATAAGATGATATACCAAAGTCGTTTTTAAGCAAAAGGAATGGTACTGATCTTACACAATAGCTAAGTTACATGATTAATTAATGTCTAGCTTTGAAAAAAAAATCGAAGTGAATAAATAAGTTAAGTTAATTAAATAGATTATCTTCCCAACACAAATGAACTACTTCCACCGTAAACTGTATTATTTGGAAAATATTGATTAAATCTGACATATATTGAATCTGTTCTGTTTAATTAGCTGAATGACCTTTATGAAGATGACAATCTGAATCACCTTTATGAAGATGACAAAGTGTATACTTCACCAAAAAAATTGAGGAAAGAGCTGATGTAAACGAAAGGGGGAAACTGTGAATTGCAAAGATACGTATGTATGCACATGAAATGTTCAAAAAATGGAATGATTGGATAACAACTAAAAGAGTGATTCAAGCTAATACATTTCATTTTGGGAAAGGTAAAATTATCCATATTTAAGTCTTCTTTAATATATTGAGAGCCTTCTTCTATGGACCAAATCCTAATTTCATAATTTTCCCAGGGTGTGGAGAGTTTCTAATATTTCCTAGAATTTTCTAGGAATTTTCTGAGGTGATCTGCTATTTTTAATTAGTAAATACTAAAGTAATCACATTATTAACATTATTAATTTTATATAGAAATTTATTAGTGAAATATGCAAAGTTACATTTTTACTGGGCTTTATACAATATCTAGTATTTTACATAATTTTCTCATAATTTTTGGAAGTCTTCTTCTATTTTTAATAAACCGAAACCATTTCTTTGATTTTGTAAACAGTATAATTCCTAATAGTGACGTCATGCTGACGTCACCTCGTCTTCCTCCTCCGTCCAGCACACAGCCCGTGGAGAGAATCGGCGATTACGGGAGCTACGGTTCTCCGTTTTGGACGTTCTTGGGCTCTACGGATTCGTATCGGCGGCTGGCTCGGCGAGCTACAGCAGTGGCGCCCTCGGGATCAAACGGCAACGGCGGCACAGTAGGGTTCCGATCAATATGATGCATGGGAGAGTTTCAGGGGTTCACAAGGATGCTCACCGTGGCCTTGGAACGGACGGAACGGCTCTGGTTCGACCGGAGGCAGAGGAGGAGGCGGCGCGGCAGGTGGGAGGCGGAGAGGAGGAGGAGGCGCGGTGGAGGTGGCAGGCCGGAGCGGGAAGGAGGAGGCCGGAGCGGCGCGGTGGAGGCGGCGCGGGGAGGAGGGGAGGCGGCGATGGCTAGGATGGAAAATGGACGGCCAGGATGGATTTGTACTGTAGCGTGAACAGTGCAACAGTACCAGGGACGTGTCACACTGGGAGGAGGAGGCCGTACCTCACCGCTTTTAAAGATAAGGATGGATTCCTAGTCATGTACAGTTAATTTGATTTAATGCGATTAAGAAACTTGAATTTATAATACATCCATGCACGCTCGGAATTTATAATACATCCATGTACAGATAAAATTTTTCATGCAATCCCATATTATAGGGCACATTTTCATTTGGCTAACCTCTTTTCCCTATTTACCCCTGCTTTTGCTATAAGTATTCAAATTTGCGTCGTTGGGAATTAATTTCGTGCATATCTCCGCTAATCACAGCATGCAGCGTCCAAATTGGAGGTAGTAGGGCGCCCTGCGTGGGAGCGCCTAGTACCTTGGCGTCCTAGGCGAGGGCGCCTAGCCCCTTGGCGTCCTGGGCCAGGGCGCCAGGCCCTTGGCGCTGTCTGCCGGGGCGCCTTGGCTCTTATGCCGCCTGCGCCCGTGGTGCCTAGGGGTATTTTTCAAATTGGGTATAAAGGCTGGGCATTTTTTCGTTTGCGAATTTTTTTTGGGCAAAGAGTAAAAATTTTCGCAATTTTTGGATATGGATGTTGAGGACCATTCAAAGTGAGTTCAGATTGTCTTTGAATCTGTATGCTTTTTTGTTTCCTGAAAAATTCAAATAATCATTTTTTGTTTCCTGAAAATTCAAATAATCAGTCTAGCCCGATTTTGATAAATAGGGGACCTGATAAGTATGGTATTTTACTTCTTTGACCAAAACGATCCGACGGTATAGTTTAGGGATCAAAACCACACCTTTTTTCCGTACCTTATTTTATCCCCCTTCAACCATATATATTTGCATGCTCATCAACATATATACAGAACATTCTGTATTACCTTTTCAAAACAACTATATAGAGAACAAAAGTTATCTTTTTTTAAATTCATCGTCACCATAATTCTTGTGATAAATCAGAATACACGTTGATTTTTAAAAAAATCTTGTTTAGTTACCAGGGAACACATCCATTCTGAAAAAACCGACATGACTCGCTCTTTTTTGAATAACATACATGAAAAATCTCCATTAGACAAATATTTATGCAAGAAACCGTCTCACAATATTCTACTCTTGCATACAACACCCATCGTTGCTAGGATGCAACAAGTGTCAACCGCAAGAAAGAATTTTGGTGGTGACCACGGACACTGACACGACCGCTTTATCATTCCCAGCACGAGTGAACGCCACACGAGCAAACTCCAACCACAAGTTGCCACCATAAATAAAAGGGTTTACTAAACAATTATTTCTTGGTAGAGAAAGAGTAAAAGAAAGCATCATCTCCTAAGATTACATCACCACCACAAAAAAATCTTGGCTTTCCCCCCATTAGAAAACTCCGGCGAACTCCATCGAAAGTAAACCCTTGGTCAGCCACCACGACGACGACGCGGCCGGCCATGGTGAGGGTGGAGTTCGAGCAGGAGGGGGCGGAGGGAGCGTGCCCTCTTGGCGGCGCCGCCAAGAGGAGGAGTGGCAAGGCGGTGGCGGAGGCGGCGGCGGTAGGGGCCTCCGTGTCGCCGCTGTCGGCGCTGGCGGATGACGTGCTGCTACAGATCCTGGGCCGCCTGGAGGAGGACCCGCGTGACTGGGCGCGGGCATCGTGCGCCTCGCCGCGCCTCGCCGCGCTGCTGCGGGCCGGCTGCTTCCCGCCGCGCCTATCGCGGGCGCTCCCCGCCGAGCTCCTCCCGCCGCCGGCCGCCGGCGACGGGGCGCCCGCCGCCTGGGCCGCGCTCCACAAGCTCTCCGTCTGCTGCCCCGGCCTCCTCCGCGCCGGCGTCCTCCTCGAGCCCTCCGACGACTTCGGCCTCGAGCTAGACATCGGCCCCGACGCCGCCTTCCCCGCCTCCGCCGCCACCGCCACCGCCGAGCTCGAAGCCACTGCCACTTCTTCCCCTCCGCCGCCCACAACCGCTCTGTCCACCGGCGCCTCCGCCTCCGCCTCCGCCGCGTGGTCGCTCTACGACGACCTGTACCTGGACGCGGCCTACGACTGCTCCTCGGAGCCCCAGATCCCGGCCGCCGCCGCAGAGCGAGAGGACGAGGAGGGCGGCGGCTGCCGGCGCGGCGTGGTGGCGGGGAGCCGGCGGCGGGCGCGGCGGTGGGTCGGGCCGGTGGGGGCGCACCTGGCGTCGGGGTCGCGGACGCTGAGCCGGGAGCAGGGGAACAAGCTCCTGGCGAGCCGGTTCCGCGGCGACCGGCTGTACCTGTGCGAGTGGCCGGGGTGCGAGCACGCCGAGGAGCGCCGCAAGTACATGGTGTTCCGCGGCGTGTTCCTGGACTTCGCGCGGTCGCAGGTGCGGCGCGCGCTCCGGGACACGCGCCGCCCCACCGTCGCCGTCGCCTGCGCCTTCTGCGCCTGCGCCGAGGCCTGGGACCTCCACTCCGCCTTCTGCCTCCGCGGCTACCACGGCTACCACGACGACGGCGAGCCCGTCGTCCGCGCCTTCGTCTGCGAGAACGGCCACGTCGCCGGCGCCTGGACCGAGCGCCCCCTCTACTCCTGAGTCCTGAGTGTCATCTCGTCTGCCACACTGCCGCCATTGCCGTTTGGCAAGCGAGCTACGCTTCGCCTTCTTGTCTGATAGTAATTGGGTGTGTACAGTACCAATTATGGAGCTTGGAGAGCTCTGAGACTCGGATTATGTATGAGTGTCGCGCATCTTCTCTAGTGTTCTTGATGATGATGATGCTTGCACAATAACGTGATGGTGAGCTGGTGTGCAGCGCAGGAGATCAAAGTTATTCGCGTCGGGTCGGGTGTTCTTCACTCTGATGCTTCATCAGCATAAGAATTCATCTGCTCTTATGTTTATGTTGCCACCATAGCCCGATTGATGCTGTTCCAAGTTCCAGCCGAGCTATCATGTGTGAACCTGCATCATATGCAACTGCACTTGCTGTTGGGGATTGCTGTCTTCCTGATTCAGCTGAATAGAACAGATGGGAGCCTCTGTGAACCTCTATGAAATGGATCAATTTGACACAGCTCTTACCGAGAATTCGGGAGCACGGACTCTACCAAATTGATCTGTTCAACATAACTCCATGAAGTTCGGGAGCACAAACTCCAACGAAAAGATGCTTCGCAAATCATCTGCATGGGCTTGTTCATCGGAAGCAGTATAAAATACTCTCATCTTCAGCTGCCAATTCCATGCAAACCCTCGATTAAATAAGAGAAGTGGCAAAGGCGTATTGTTATTATATTATATTCACGGAATCAATCCGGCGAGCTGATGCCTGATGCTGCTGCTGGTCTCGGGTTTTCCTTTCCATCACGTGAATGAATCAGCGGCGTGGTTTATTTATCCGTGGCGATCGCGTGGCGGCTGCTCGGTCAACCATATAACCAATGGGGTGTAGGGCTGTTGGTTCGTGACCCTAGCTTGCCATGCTAAAAAATTGGCAGCCAACGAGATTTGGCGTTTGTTTGGTTTGTATCCGGCAATTGGCGCGCTTTGTCAAACCATCGGCGCGCCTTCGTTTTTACGTGTGCGAGCGGCCGAGGGCGCGGGCGCTGAAATCAGCCGTCCCCGCCATGCCAACGCGCTGCGCCAAAGCACCGATAGCGAGGGCCCCGGTGTCAGCCACTGTAACGCGTCAACGACTAGCTCACTGTAACACCCTCATGGCTCATATGCATTTGTTTTTTTTCTATTTAAATTTCTCTTTTTTGTAACTATTTCATCTAGAGTCCAAATTGTAGAAATTTTTTTCATAATTCATCTAAAATCCTAATCAATCCATTTTAAATACTTTTCTATATTTTCATTATTTTGATTTTTAAATTTTTCATTGGCCAAACTTTATTGGCTACAATCCAAACACTAGTTAAATTGGCAAGATTCGGTCATGCCATGAGATGGTCATGCCAATTTTTTGGCATGGCTACTCAAGGCTATGAACCAAACAAGCATGTAACCTTGATTACCTGATCCCCTGTGGCTCTCAGCTCAGCTGCAGGGACGCAGGATATAACGGAGTTTCGAAAGCACACCGATAAATTCAAATTTGGATTTTTCATTTACGGTGGGCCAGGACGGGTCAAGGTTTTGTACATTTGGGGACCAGGTCGGGTCGGGGTAGGGCGGATGTTGAGAATGGGTGGGATGGGTCGGGTCGAGTCGAGGCTTGACCTAGTTCCACCCCGTCTCATTAAGAACTCTAAATAAGGTGTGGCAAAATTAGGTAAACCTAACCTCCAACCAAACAACTCGATATGTGAATACAATGATTATCCAGTCGATCATATGATTACTTTTTTATAATTTCACTATTAGTTATGTTACCTATTTTTCAAGGTTTGTAATTTAGCAGGTATAAAATTGCCATTATGGAAATTAGCCGACAAAAGGATGGACATGTGTATGTGTAATATATGGCTCGAAAATTTTTGAGACCATATTTATATTTTGTCTGTGGGTGATGTTAACTTGTCGATTTAGGTGTTGTGCTCACCATAGCTGTTGCTCAAACTAGAACCTATGCACCGACTGTGCCGGGCTTGAAAATGCCCGCTCCCACTGGATCAGGCCTAAGCCCATCTCGGCCCAACCAATCGGGCTTAAAAAAGGGGCCAAGTCCAGCCCAACTACAATTTAGGCGTTGTTTGTTTCAGCGTTGAATAAAGCGGAGTTTTATCGTAGCAACAATTGAGAGTTCTCAAAAAGTGCTCTAATAATTCTAAAAAAGTAATTAAAAAATATTTTTACAATATTGAGAAGAACTACAAATTACTACAACATGTAGGCTATATAAAATAACAAAATTTGATATAGTTAAATTCAACTTAACTTTAAGCTGAAAGAAACACGGACGGGCCTAGGCTCGGCCGGCCCGATAAACCGACGGGCCGGGCGCTGGACCGGGCCTCGCTGGCCCCTTGTGGCCTTGCCGATGCTTGATGCCTCGTCGGCTCCCCCACGACGCCGCCAGGCCGCCGCCTCTGTCCGCCTCGCACTCGCTCGCTTGTTGCCTCCTCGTTGGCACCGCCTCGCCTCGCCGCCGTGCATTGCCTCACCAATGGTACCGCTGCCTCACCTCCTCTGGATCCCAGATCCAGTGCCGCCTCTCTCTCTCGTTTGGTTTTCCCCCTGTCGTGTGATCTCGGATTTGATCCGAATTCGACGGAATAGTTTGTGTGTTTTAGTTTTTTATTTTATTTTGATGATGAACCCTAAATCCTTGAACATTGTACGGGAACCCGGGCAGCTGCCCCCCTGCCCGGGCGGTGGATCCGCCACTGGAAGATTTCCGTCGCCTCCGCCTGTTCTCCTTGCGGAATTCGTTTGTGGCGTCGAATGTCGATTTCTTTCGCCTCCGCCTGTTCTTCGTGCGGAATTCGTTTGTGGCGTCGAATATCGATTTCTTGGAAGCAGTCGGTCGCTGGAATTTTCGTAAAAAAGACTCCACTTTTTTTTCCCATTCACATTCAGCCAAAATTTTCGGTTGCGATTCGATAATAGAAAGAGATACAGACCATTATTATTATTATTCTCCTTCCTGAAAACACAACATTTTTTTTTCTTGATTTTTTTTTCCTGCGGGGGTTGATCCCGATGGTTGTAATGCTTGCAGACGCAAAGGAGACACCTTTGTTCTTCTGATCAGGGAACAGAAACCTCTCCTTTGTTCTTCTGATCAGGGAACAGAAACCCTTTCTGCTTCTTCGTCCCCGCCATCGTCCATGCCCCTGCCCCTTGTCTTCCTGTATTGAAGATCGGTGGAGAGGAAGTCAGGAGTTGACTAAGAAGTCAGTAGCATCCTAGGCTCTGGAGGAGCTGGGGTGATACATCCAGCTTTGCGCAGCAATGACAATGACGCCGATGGCAAGGACAGTGGATATGGAAAACTGCAAGGGTAGTGTGCGTCATGCCTCAATGTCAGAACAGATGACCTCTGCCATGCCTGTCGGAGGTAATCCAATGGAGACATTTGGCTACTTAGGTAACATTGATGCTGATAATGCTCAGTTTACAGAAGATGAGAATGAGGAGAGCACAGAGTACTCGAGTTCATTTGGCGCCTCTTGTTCTTTATCTGATGATGAGATAGAGTCAGGTATGAGCAACTTCGAAGTGGATTCACACTTTCAGGGACGTATCAATGCGGATGTGCTCACTTCTGCGCCAAAAATGGCCAGGTGAACATCTGTTTGACAATGTCGTTGTAGACGTTTTATTTTTGGCATCATCTTATGCATTATCTTGCCATTGTTCAAACAGAAAAGATAGAATAAACTATCATATGCAGTTATAAACTTGTCATCCTTTATCGCTCTTGATGAATTATTTTTTTTACTGATTACCACAACATTTAATGTTGCATGTTGTAGAATGTCCCTTCTGATAATATACGTGATGCTATATTTGCCAAGTTGTATATACCATTTCTCCACCAAATTTCATGGTAGAATACTGCAGAATTCAGAGCACAAAATCTGTTGTTATATAATTTGCCCCCAAAGGAAATCTGTTGCTTGTTCTGTTTATGCTTTCTTTTTATGAGTACTTTGTAAAGATGTATTCTATTTCAGGCATAAGCAAGTGGCAGCTGAATGGAGAAAGGCTATTGGCCCTCTAATGTGGCGATGCCATTGGTTAGAGCTGCGCATGAAGGATCTTTTATCACAAGTAGAAAAGTATGATGAGGAACTTGCTAAAATCAATCATGAAAAAAATCTACAGTTGGAGATAATTAAAGCAGATAGTTCAGAACCAGAATTGGTAAAACTGGATTTCCAAAGCCATGATAGCAATACAATGAAGAGGATTAAAAGGAAAAGGCATGAAGACAATGTGGACACTATGATGTACATGAAGGGTCACCGAATATTATCGCATTTTTATGGTTTGACATCTGTCCTCATTTATTGTACTAGAGAATTTTTATTTGCACTGAGTTCATGTTAATACTTGATAATAATGAAGTGTATTGACCTTTTGCAGGCAACACTGAAACAGATGGTCTTTTGGTTTATGATGGTTTTAATAGTTTAGGTATGATTGAAGGCTTTCTGATTGTACCCAAGCTCTTATACTGTAGTTTAGGAGCACTAAGTGCAAAGTTTGCTTTAGTATATACTCTGTGTTATAAACGTGAGTAGTTGTTAGAATTTTTGTGTACATGTTTTTCTCTTTGGACAAATTAATAAACTGTCAATTATATAGTATGTCGTATTCAATATGCTTGTATTGTTAAAATATTAGTTTTGCTAAAGCACATGTTTAATGTAACCCTTGGAAATATATATTTTTTTGGCAATACAGTGACCCAAGAACGTTTTCACTGATTTTTATGTTTACTTTAATATTGCCTCCTTTGTCAAATTTATTTACTTTTGAAGATGATTATTATGCACCTGTAAAAAGGAGCAGAAAATGCTGTACCTACCAAACGTAAATCAAGCTGAATTACTTATACCAGGCAAGCTGTGGCATACTTGTAAGAGTTAGTTGGGTAAAAAGTATTTCATGTCAATATCTTAATTTAAATATCTATCTTGATAAGCTTTGAAGTTGTTATCCATGTCTTAGTTGTTTTGCATCTATTTATTTTATTTTTTTTGCTATCATTTGGAAATGATTTTGGGTACTGCGATTTAGAATGCCACTATAGGGATTACAGTTATATTAATGAAGTTGAAATGCTGAAAACATGCATCTTTTCATGTATTTTGTTTGTCTTTTTTGTATGTGGATTTTTTCTATCTTCTATCGATTTCTAATGTTCTTTTTCTTGATTCATAATGTAGTTGTTGAGGATGTCAAAAACAATCTTGGTTCTGACAATGCATCATTTGAGTCCAAGGAAAATGACAGGGTCTTAGAACAATATTCTTTAAGAGATATTATTCTAGCAATTGATGGTGCTCAGTCCCGAATACTTAGGCTTAAAAAACATCTCAGCATGGTTCATGGAATATATGAAAAGTTGACATCTTATATAGACCATGCACGAGTTAAGGTGCCTCGAAAGAGTAAAACAGTCCAAAACCACTTAACATCTCATAAGAAGGATAGAAGTTCTCTTCAGAAAATGAAGGATGGAAGTTTTGTTCACAAAATGAAGGATCTGAGTAGTTTGCTTCAGGAGGAGGATATATGCCCCTTTCAGATGGTCCCTTATAGTGATGTAGGATACACTGAGGTAACTTCACATCCTTAGCATGTTATTCTTCTCTATTTTAATCATGTAATACTTGAAGTCATGGATGGTAAAAACTTAGGTTCCAATCATAACAATAACTACATTTCTGGTTTGTCCATATTAGGATTCATATTTTTAAGGATTTAGGTCTGTGTAAGCTTCTTGAAGTAGAATGTTGACATTTGTGTGTAAATATCTGATGTATAACCATATGAAACTAACGATTTTGGCTGCTGTGATATTTTATATCTAAATGATAGGTAGAAGATACTTGCTAAATTATGCAATTCTGCAATCATAGCAGCGCTGAAGCTCATAGGATCCGCAATTGTTCCCCGGACATTTTTCTCATGTTGTAACTCTGAGTCATGATTGAAAATTTGTAATCAATTTTTTTATGTCAAAATTGGCATCCAGCTATGTGTTGGTTACATAGTTTACTTCCTGAATTGTTTTGAATTAGGGAAATGCCTTTTTGTTTTCTTGATGGATGCTTTTTGAAGACACTTGTAGTTCATGGTTTTGGTTACCTCTGCAGAGTGCTGATGATGTCCTTATAGACAATCGAGCAGCCCAGGAAG
Source organism: Raddia distichophylla (assembly GCA_005191435.1). Classification (NCBI taxonomy): domain Eukaryota; kingdom Viridiplantae; phylum Streptophyta; class Magnoliopsida; order Poales; family Poaceae; genus Raddia; species Raddia distichophylla. The sequence goes on from SPJY01031644.1 coordinate 387,730, forward strand.
AAGGGTATCAGCAGTTTGAAAAAGTCAAGCAGGTAGCAGAGAAGCATTCGGAATTGGTTAATAAGGTTGTTGAAACCTTTCCTTTCAAAGGAGAGAGAGTAAATTCGCAGATGGCTAGGGATGACCTGGTTGAGGAATCAGCTCCAATTGTGAAGCATGCGTGCTCTGGAATCAAGCGTCAGCAGAATCCAAAGAAGAAACATGGGAGCTTTGTGCCTGCTTCAACAAACCAAATTGAAAAGTCCCCTGATACATCTACAAAAAAGAAAGCTGAGAAAGAGCCCCCCAGTTTGAAAAATGAAAAGCATATTTTGGTAGACATGAACACCCGGAGGAGCCAACGGGTCCGAAAACCCAAAATTTACTAAAACCCTACATCGGTAAATTCTTGCAGCCACATTTGAGCCTGATGTTATGTAATAGGTTTTAGAAGTAACCATAGTTAGGGCCTTGCATTACATCCAATGTGAACATCAGATAGGCTATAGTATATGTCATAATACAAGTTCTGTGCTTTTATGGATATGTACCTTGTTTGTCTTGTTTCAGCTTAAAGTTGAGTTTTACTGTAGCAAATTTGTGACCTCCTTGAAAAACGTTTTAAAGAATTTTAAAAATTATTAAAAATTATTTTACGAACTATAGGAAGAACTATTTAAAACCCCACAAAAATGACTATAAAATATTACATCATTTGGTTTATACAAAAATAACAAATTTTTATTTAATTTAAGCTGAAACAAACAAGAACATGGTTAACTATTAACAGCGCACGGTTATGCAAAGGTGTGCTCCTTTATGTTCGAAGCTCTCAGAATTTTGGCACCATGCCACCATCTGGTTTTTCGTCTTGCGTCTGGCATGACAAATGTTTATTGGTAGATTGCCCACTTTCCCAAATGATTATAAAATATTACATCATTTGGTTTATACAAAAATAACAAATTTTTATTTTATTTTATTTTATTTAAGCTGAAACAAACAAGGCCATGGTTAACTATTAGCAGCACAAGGTTATGCAAAGGTGTGCTCCTTTATGTTGAAAGCTCTCAGAATTTTAGCACCATGCTACCATCTGGTTTTTTGACTTGCGTCTGGCATGACAAATGTTTATCAATGTTTATGTTTATTGGTAGATTTCCCACTTTCCCTTGCAGCTAGGCAATTACTTCAACTTGCATTTGGAGCTCGTGTTGCAGCAAGTTACTTTCCTGATGATCCTCTGTATGCACGGTTCTCTTGTTCGTTCTTGGGTTAAAATTGAAAATAAAACCCAAAAAATCGACCGAACTCCAGAATTTCAGGCTTGCCGGCTGCCCCGGTTGCCATTGTTCATCCTGTATCGGGCACGATTCTTTGTTGTTGGGGTTTTTCTTTCTTTTTTTTTGTGCTGCCCAAAATCGTAGATCCGTAAACAAGGAAATAAGAAAATTGTTTTTTGGGAACAGCTTTAACTTGAAGGTAATCTGCAGAGTTCACACATGTTTGTGCTTTGCTGTGATGCAGACCCAGCAGCAACTTGTGAACGAGCCGTACCAGGGGCGCACCGGTGATCCGCTCCCCTTCTTCTTCCATGTCTGCCTCCTGCTTTCGCTTGTCTCTCCTGTCGCCCGACCGCCTCCGCCACCACTCATGGCTAATAAACCCTAAATTCAGACATGGACATCGATCCGCCTGCCGCCGCCTGACTGTCTTCGACCGAGTCTATGGCTCCAGCGTCGCCACCGACATCCTGTCACCCCCTCCCATGATCCCCACCCAACCGCCGATCCGTCGCCTCCAAGTCCCCGGTCTCCTTCTAAACCCGTCGAACACCAACAAACCCTAACCTAAATCCAAACCTGACGGTGGCGATACCAACAAGGTCGACGACGGTGTGTAGGGAGGAGGATGACGTCGTTGCGGAAGGAAGTGGAGCACCGCGGCGGGCGTGAGCTAAGGAAGGTATATGTTCAAACGGGATACCGTCCCCTAGTATTTCTATTTGCGAATAGTATCTCCTGAAACTACTCAGTGTTTTGTGGGTCATACCATGTTAAATGACAATGATGTATCCTTATCTTGGGGAATAGAAATGAATTAGAATTAGGACATGGTCAACAGAAACCTGAGTACCTATATCACCCTAGCATTATCTCTATGCCACTCCTTAAATTTATATACTCTCTCTTATTCTTTCGGAAAGGCTGTAGCCCGGAGGTCCGACGCCTTCGGACCAGCACGAGCAAATGGGCCTCTAGCCCAGGCCGGCCCATGCATGCTAGCACGCAGCGATGAAGGGCAAAAATGAATGACGCAAGCTGACGTCAGCAGATTTCGTTTTTTGTATTCTTTCGGCGACCATAATTTTTGACTGGGTGCTCTAATCCAAAAACCGTTTGCACCAACGTGTTCCTCGTATTTTTACGAACAAAACAAGATGTTGTTGCCATATAAATCTTTAAACTTACCTGACGAAACTTGGGGTTTGCCTACTGAAACTTGGGTTTCGCCTACTAAAACTTGGATTTTCATATTCGTAAAACTCGCCGAACTGTCAGGTTTCATCAGGTTTAACGCAAGTTTCATCAAGTTTTAACAGATTTCATTCAAGTTTCTTCAAGTTTCATCAGGCCAATCCAAGTTTCATCAAGTTTCAATAGGTTTCATCCAAGTTTCATCAGGTTACATCGAAGTTTCATCAAAGTTTCATCAGATTTCATCAGTACACGGTCAAGTTTCATTAGCACACAGTCAAGTTTCGCTAGTATAGGTGTAAGTTTCATAAGTGCCTTCTCCTAGTTTCACACCAAAAAAATTTAAAAAATCAAAAAATTTAAAAAGTACTTAAAATGGGTTGCTCTCGATTTTAGAAGCATCTACATCTTGGTCATCTTGATCATCTTGTACACATATACCGCATATAATTCCAGAGCACAGGACGTAGGGTATTACCTCCGCCATGAGGGCCTGAACCTGTATAAATCCTTGTCTTGTGCTACCATCGAGTTTAGATCTTGCATGCATCGCCCCATATATAATCATTGCCGGCGGTGACCCCCCAGTTAGTCACCTGTCGACAAGGCCCTTAAGTGATTTTAGTGATTAATGAGAAACAATTATAGAGCTAATATTTCTATTGGAGAATTGTACACAGATGTTATACAGGTTAATCTCATGAGGTACATGGTTACATGTGATGATGTACCCCTCAAAAGTGGATATATTGCAAGAAGGCATCAAGACTAGTAATTATTTGTAAATCTTTATTTATTGAGTCCTAGGGATGCCGTACTATAAAGAGGGATACAATGGAGAAGCTTATAAAGGTTCCTAAGTGCTCAAAATAGGTATCTCAAAGTTCGTGTGAGTTTTGCACTCAAAATACATCTCATACAGAACCTATACCATCAGAACATCCGACGAGGGTCGGAACATCCGATGGTAATCCAAGTCTGCCAGTTTTTCAAAGCAATCCAGAGAGTAGTCCATCGGAACATCCGACGTGGATCGGAACATCCGATGGCGTCTGAACATCCGGTGGCCATCTGAACATCTGACGCGTGATTAACTGCAGCAACGGCTAGTTTTCGGGATTCCCTATTTAAAGCCTTCTCTAATACCTGCGAAAAGGTTACTCACTCTGATTACATCCTGATTTGAACCTAATACTTCCTGTTCTTCATCTCTCTCAAGAACCCTAGCTTTTGTTTCTCTCTTGTTAATCTTGTGAGATCTAGATCTAGAGAGATCAAAGCACCCAAGTGCTCCACGAATTAGAGTTGTCCGATTCTTGAGCACTTAGCGATTCCTATTTTCTTCATCGCATTTGTTACTCTTGGAGGCTTGAAGGGCTCCTAGACGGCTAGGTGTCGCCGGTGAGTCGTCGATCTTTGTGTGGCGTGCCTCCGGAGTTTGTGAAGGTGCGAATCTACCTCCGTAAGGAAAAGGATTCAACTAGTGATCGTCGGTGAGTACTGTGTGCTTCATCGGTAAGGGGATTAGGGTCTTGGTGATCCAGGCTTTGTGCCTTCCCTAGGTGAGTAGGATCTCCCTTAAAAAATCCGAACATCGGTAAACAAAAAATCACTGTGTTTTTATCTTGATCTTGATTTGGTTGTTTTTACTATTGATGTTGGTCTGTTCTGAGTATTCTTGAATAGATCTAACCTAGGTTTTGCGAGAAAACAGTTTTTACCGCAGGTTTTCGACAAATTCAGAATACCCAGGATCGGAACATCCGACGCGAACATCCGACGCCGTCGGAACATCCGACCCAGATCAGAACATCCGACGCAGGGGTTACTGTACCACGTCGGAACATTCGATCCCCATCGGAACATTCGACCGGATGGTTACTGTTTGACTTTATTAATTCCGCAATTTCGTTTTATTGGCCTATTCACCCCCTCTAGGCGGCATAACGATTCTTTCAAATACATAGACATTTTCTCTAATGTACTAGCTACGGAATTATCTATAAACCTCTAAAATTAATATGAACCCATATGTAACACTCCCTCCAATTCTAACAATATGACATGTTGGACTTTTCATTAGTCAATAATTTACAACTTTATTCATGAAAATATTTTTTAAATATTTAGACTGGACAAATAAAAATCATAAATATAAGTTGTATTTTGAAAACCATGTCAATTCTCAAAACATTAAATTTGAAGGAACTCAACTGATGTGTGTAATGTGCACACGCCCTTGTAATTCACTATAAACCAACTTTCCTAAAAGGCCTCTTCTTTTTTCCCTACATAAGTAAGAACCTGAGTTAAAGTCCTTGTGAATCAAAAGGGTCTCTCATTAAATATGCCCTTATAACCCGTTAATTTGGTACTTTTGGAAATGCTCTAGGGCAATGGGGTGACCTAGTACTATAACAAATCAAATAAAAATAGAGGGAAATGCTAATAAAAGTGGAAAGTGGGTGTGAATGGTGACTGGATAATGTCTAAGATGGTCTAAGGCCTCTTTGATTCACAATTGTAGTTGAAAAGGTTGAGAACCTCCAAACAGAGCCACAACAAAGCTAAAAAATTATTTAAAATATATTTTCGAGATATTTAAGAAAATTTCTATAAAGTCTTGAAAAATCATTTCGAAATGTTACGCCGAACTGTCCGCAGAAAGCAATAAAATTCTTTAAACCCGATCGAAACCAAACTTACCGTGATTTGAATCGGAGAGGGTCTAAATTAACAATAGTTGGCGAGGGTCTAAAACCCTTATTAAATGGCAAATCATGGAGCACGCGTTGGCACCTACCCAGAAGAAGTTTTTGTGGCATCTCTGTGGAGCGAGGGCTCGAGGCCCGATGCACACCCGGAGCCCACGCCGGCACGATCACGATGCAGCTCTACTTCTTCTTCCCCCTCCTCCTCCTGCTGCTTGTGGCTGCGAGAGGCGCCGGTGCGCTGCAGTTTACCAGGGATGACTTCCCAGACGGCTTCGCATTTGGAGCTGGGACCGCGGCTTACCAGGTACCCGAGGCCTGAGCCGACCAGAGCCCCGGTGCTGTGCTTTGCTTTTCTTTGATCTATTTATCGTAGATTGATCGTATGTGCACGATCACACGCTCGTTTCTGCAGTATGAGGGTGCAGCTGCTGAGGATGGGAGGAGCCCAAGCATCTGGGACACATACGCCCATTCAGGTCTCTCTCTCTCTCTTTCTGCATCTGCGGTTGTTCATTCCTATTGAATTGTTGGCATATAGTATTCTTATTTTCTAGCGCATAAATATTCCAGTTCTGTAGTTGGCTTCAGTGATGACAATACAAGTTTTGAGCAGAGATGGACAAGGAAATATTGAACTACTGGAGCTCAGAGTTCAGAGTTCAGACTAATAATTGTGTACGGAGTAGTTGACTGACAGAGTAGGAGCTAGGCACCTGACTAAAATGTTGTGGTCCATTCTCCGAGCAAACCCAATTGTGTATTTGTCATTACGGAGCTGTACAGATCTCTCTTTTCTGAACTGGGCACTTGTTTTTTTGCTTGTTTAAATCATTAAGTGCTCCCCTTGCAAGATGATTTTAGTGAGGATTATTACCATTGCACGGAGAACTAGGCAGAAAAATAGTTTCGGAACTTCTGGCTAGTTTATCTCAACTGAGTTGCTGTCTGATGCGTCAGGGAGGCAACCGGATGTGGGAAACGGTGATGTCGCTTCTGATGGCTATCATAAGTATAAGGTGTGCCTTTTTCTCCTGAAGACAAAATTATCAGATTCCATTTTGATTAGGTATGATTAGGTCATCTCACCTGTTCTGTGCAGGAAGATGTTAAGCTAATGAGTGACATAGGCCTGGAGGCTTACAGATTCACCATTTCTTGGTCAAGGCTCATTCCTAGTATGATAACTATATATCAAGCTTCCATACCGGAGTATCGAATTATTCAGAAAAATTGTTTTAACTTCTGTACAAGTTTGCATTTTAATTTTCGATACTGTAGGTGGGAGAGGAGCGGTTAATCCAAAAGGATTACAGTATTATAACAATGTGATAAACGAGCTAGTTAAAGCAGGCAAGTATATTTCCCTATCATTTCAACATTTTGACATATCTTGAGCTGCATATATAATTTTATGCTTCCGCGCACTTATATGTGCGTCGACCGTCCATTGATGCGGGCTGATATGTAATCTTCTATAGATAACAAGTTAACAGGCCCTTTAATAAAAAAAAAAAAGTATGCTACCTCAGTAACTTCTGGTATTACCTTTTTCCACTCCATAATTCATGTATAGGTATTGAGATAAATGCTGTTCTTTACCATATGGACCTCCCCCAGAACCTTGAAGATGAGTATGGTGGATGGGTTAGCCCCAAAGTTGTGTAAGTATCGACTTCCCAGAACGCTTAAATCTATACATCCTAACAAGATTATATTGAATATCAGCTCTAATGCCCCTCATATATGTGATGTAGTGATGACTTCACAGCATATGCTGATGTGTGCTTCCGGGAGTTCGGTGATAGAGTTGCGCACTGGACAACTGTACTTGAGCCGAACATCATGGCTCAAGGTTGCTATGACAGTGGACAGTTGCCTCCTAATCGTTGCTCATATCCATTCGGCAGCAATTGTACTGTTGGGAACTCCACAGTTGAGCCGTACTTGTTTGGACACCATGTCCTGCTAGCTCATGCTTCAGTGGTTAGACTTTACCAGGAAAAGTACCAAGTGAGTGTGGATCCTCTTTGAAACTTTCTGCTTGTGCTGAATTTTTTTTTTTTTTGCAAAGGGGTGTTGCCACCCGACTTTCATTCATTGAACGAAAGCAACAATACATCTTACAGTTTTTCGTCAGCGATCTCACCGACTCTCAGTGCTTCGTCTCGTAAGGAGTTAAATGGGAGGATGACCTACACCCTTTGGAACATCTGGAAAGAACGTAATCGTCGAATCTTCAGCCAGACTTTACAACCGCTGTCGCTCATAGCTAGAGATGCGGCCGCCGACTTCCAGCTGTGGCGCGATTCTCCTGTAGTCCCTGCCTAGTTTTACGCTAGGGCTGGCGGCCACCCATCCCCTGTAATTATAGTGGCCGTGGTGTTTTTTCCTTGTATCTCTAACTCACTTTGTTCCTTTCTATTAATGGAGCGGCGGAACTCCCGCCTTTTTCCCTCAAAAAAAATTCTTGAGTCTCCTACTCTTGATGCTTACACAACAAAATCTGGCCAAATAATTTGCAGGATACTGCATCCATTGCTGTTTGGAGACTACCCGGAGACAATGAGGAAGGCTGCAGGTTCCCGCCTTCCGTCCTTCTCAAGCCATGAGTCTGAGCTGGTTACTAACGCATTTGACTTCATTGGGCTGAATCACTACACCTCTAATTTTGCGTGCAAAGATCCTAATGCGTTAAAGGCACCCCTGCAAGACTTCACTGCTGACGTTGCTACTTTGTTCAGAGGTTGGAAATTTGTAAATATCTGTCTTTAGTATTATGTAACATATTCTTGTATTGTGTACAAATGCTTATGAACTCTCTTTCTCTCTGTGTGTGTGTGTGTGTGTGTGTGTGACAGCTACTAGGGATGCCCCACCTACAACACAGGTGAACCGATAGTACTATCTCTCCACTGAAATAATTAAACTGACCAAATCATCTTTAAAATGGTTTTGTTTGTTGCTCTTGATGCAGTTACTACCAGGCAAACTGATAGATCCTCAGGGGCTAGAGTTCGCACTTGGATATATTCAAGAAAAGTATGGAAATTTTCCTATTTATATCCAGGAAAATGGTCAGTCGATATTTCTTCTGTTTGAAACAATAAAATACTCCCTCCGTTTTTTTTGTTTAACGCTTTTGACTTTTGAACATGCCTTTGACCATTCGTCTTATTCAAAAAACCATATAAATATCATTTATTTTGTTGTGATTTGTTTTATCATTTAAGCATTTATATTTTTCATGTTTGCACTAAATTTTTGAAAAAGACAAATGGTCAAAGGTCTGTGCAAAAGTTAAAGCCGTCAAACAAAAAAAAACGGAGGGACTAGTTATTACCCATTTGTCACAAGTCCACATCAATTTCACCTGTCATGGCATCAGGCAATGGAGAACCAGATGGCAGCCTGAATGATATGGAGAGGATTGCCTACTTGAAGAAATATATGGCAAGCATACTAAAAGCTCTCAGGTGCATCATATTCTCGGACCCTCTTTTTAAAATTTTTAGACATGGGCTCTGCCATTCATTTAAGAAGATAATACAAACACTGATCATAAGGAGTAGACACCACAAGGTTTTTGCACACCCATTCAAGAGTTATCGCCTTTAGACACCACAAGGTTGTGGAGATAGTAGCAAATACGTCCCACAAGACACGTGTAAGCAACTCTAAAAACAAAGTGTGAATAACTTTATTATGTGTTTATATCCAACACAATTTCATCGATCTCACCAACTTTCCAGATAACAAGTTCTTCAACAACTGTGCATCGCTCTTTCTAACTCTAGCTTTGAACATCGGACATGACGTTGATGTCTGTGAGGAAAAAATTCTATTGACAGGGTGTCAGGGTTTCACTTATGAAGTTTGGTAATGTACAACTAATTGATTGTAGGAATGGGGCCAATGTGAAGGGATACTCTGTGTGGTCATTCCTGGATCTCTACGACATATTCGGTGGGTACAAGCTCCCGTATGGCCTTGTCGCTGTTGATTTCCACACCAGAGAACTTAGAAGGCAACCAAGATGCTCTGCTCGCTGGTACTCGGGCTTCTTGAAGAACAATACTGTGATCAAAGTGGAGGATGGTTTTGCCGCTGGAACCTCTCGTGCTGAACTTTGAGTGGCAGGGTACATCTGATACTACACATACATCGTTGCTCACTTTATTTTTGGGCATACAAAGTGTCTAGTGTCAGATCTTTTTTAAAAGAAGATTGTCAGCTGAAATAAAGGAAAAGTTGTGATCTTTGTTCATAGGCGCGGCAGGAATCAGACGTCCGATATTGGACGTGCTGACGTCAGCACATAAACATGGGAAAATGCCTGCTAAGGCCTTGTTTTTTTCAACGTATCGTGCCGTTGCGTACTATTGTAGCAAATGTTGTTATTTTTATATAGCCTATATGTTGTGATAATTTGTAACGATTTTTTGTGACTTTTAATAGTCCTTCCAAAGATTCTAAAACTTTTTTTTAATTAATTTTTTATAATCTTTAGACCTCTTTTCGAGGGCTTTCAAATTTGCTACAGTATTACGCCAACGCAACGATACGCTGAAAGAACAAGGCCTAAAACTTGGAAATTCTATCGATGAAATTTGAATAACCTATCGATGAAACTTGACGTAAAACAGGTAAAACTTAAATATTTTTTATTGAAACTTGGGGGAAATTCTGATTATGAAAACTTGTAAAAATGTCTATTGAAACTTGGGAACCCTATTGATGAAACTTGCAAAACCTATTGATGAGACTTGGCGATACCAGAAGTTTCGTAAGAATAAAATATTAGTTTCAACAAGCAAAATTTCAGGTTGTCGTGGGCAAAAAATTAAGTTTCAACGAACAAAAATAAAAAATTTATAGCAGCAAGATTGCAAAAGTTTCACCGGATAAAAACCCAAGTTTTAGCAAGCAACATGCAAAGTTTCACACATACATCCATTATGTTTTATGATTAAAATGGGGATGGGCCTCCCTATCATGACCCTCAGTATTTCTATCGAATCAGATGTGATCAAATACCAGTCTTAAAAGATCATAGCTACTATCTCATATTGGACAATGAAATTGGATATCATCACAGCATGAAATAACTAATAAAGTATCAAGTTTACATTAATATATCATCCAATGTACATAGATGATAAATAGTCTTGTTTAGAATCACAAATCAAAGTAAAGCAGTGGAAGATAGCGAGGATATCCAATCGACCAACTAGAAGTACTCTACTAGTAGTTCTCGTAACCTTAGAGAGGATCCTCGTGATCCCAACTAGACTTGAACCTTCGCCTTAATCAAATTATCCATGTGCGGTATAATGAGTACACAATTACCTAATAAGTAGTTCTTAGTATAAATGCATGTAACAAATGATGGGGATGGTTGTGTCGTTGAAACAACACCTATCTACTCAATTTGTTGTAATAGCATTATTAGTTGTTAAACACAAGGTAAACACCCTCTAACGACACAAGTTTAGCCAAAGGACGGCTCATTGGCTCAACAGACACTCCCTGCCTACACCGTCTCAGTAGATTTATTTATTTAAAACATGGTGAAAGTATCATGTGAAAACCTCTCTCTCCGTTTATAACTGTGGACACGGCTATTATGATAGTTTTTACTCTATAGAGTGTGTACACGTTCTCTACAAGCCTTGTCTCATCTTGGATAGAGAAACAATACAAAATCGTTCACTTGCTACGCCTAGCACTTTACGCATCCTATCTTTAGGTTCACGCTTCACTCGATATACTTCGACCAGGATAGTTGTATTGGAGAGGTTGTTAATTTCTTATAGATGACATGTTAATTTCTTATAGACTGCACCACTGGAGATGCTCTACTACATAGAAAATGATTGGCGAGCCATTTTTTTTAGCACGCTAATGGTTGGATGCAATCCAAACCAAAGCCAAATCTTGATAACACTATCAATTTTTTGTAGGGTAGAACATGATTATGAACCAAACAAGCCCTTAAACAACACCCCAAGGCGTTGCACTAGGGTTTCTAGAGCTCGTAGCTGTCGTCTTGCTGAACTGAGGTGACCATAATAGCAGTCGTGGCAATTTTGCCGCCGCCGACGGCGAGTCCTAGTCCTTGGTGTTTGGTCCAGAGGTGCATATAGGTGCCATGAACATCACTGTTGATGCCTTTGACCATTCGTCTTATTCAAAAAACCATATAAATATCATTTATTTTGTTGTGATTTGTTTTATCATTTAAGCATTTATATTTTTCATGTTTGCACTAAATTTTTGAAAAAGACAAATGGTCAAAGGTCTGTGCAAAAGTTAAAGCCGTCAAACAAAAAAAAACGGAGGGACTAGTTATTACCCATTTGTCACAAGTCCACATCAATTTCACCTGTCATGGCATCAGGCAATGGAGAACCAGATGGCAGCCTGAATGATATGGAGAGGATTGCCTACTTGAAGAAATATATGGCAAGCATACTAAAAGCTCTCAGGTGCATCATATTCTCGGACCCTCTTTTTAAAATTTTTAGACATGGGCTCTGCCATTCATTTAAGAAGATAATACAAACACTGATCATAAGGAGTAGACACCACAAGGTTTTTGCACACCCATTCAAGAGTTATCGCCTTTAGACACCACAAGGTTGTGGAGATAGTAGCAAATACGTCCCACAAGACACGTGTAAGCAACTCTAAAAACAAAGTGTGAATAACTTTATTATGTGTTTATATCCAACACAATTTCATCGATCTCACCAACTTTCCAGATAACAAGTTCTTCAACAACTGTGCATCGCTCTTTCTAACTCTAGCTTTGAACATCGGACATGACGTTGATGTCTGTGAGGAAAAAATTCTATTGACAGGGTGTCAGGGTTTCACTTATGAAGTTTGGTAATGTACAACTAATTGATTGTAGGAATGGGGCCAATGTGAAGGGATACTCTGTGTGGTCATTCCTGGATCTCTACGACATATTCGGTGGCTACAAGCTCCCGTATGGCCTTGTCGCTGTTGATTTCCACACCAGAGAACTTAGAAGGCAACCAAGATGCTCTGCTCGCTGGTACTCGGGCTTCTTGAAGAACAATACTGTGATCAAAGTGGAGGATGGTTTTGCCGCTGGAACCTCTCGTGCTGAACTTTGAGTGGCAGGGTACATCTGATACTACACATACATCGTTGCTCACTTTATTTTTGGGCATACAAAGTGTCTAGTGTCAGATCTTTTTTAAAAGAAGATTGTCAGCTGAAATAAAGGAAAAGTTGTGATCTTTGTTCATAGGCGCGGCAGGAATCAGACGTCCGATATTGGACGTGCTGACGTCAGCACATAAACATGGGAAAATGCCTGCTAAGGCCTTGTTTTTTTCAACGTATCGTGCCGTTGCGTACTATTGTAGCAAATGTTGTTATTTTTATATAGCCTATATGTTGTGATAATTTGTAACGATTTTTTGTGACTTTTAATAGTCCTTCCAAAGATTCTAAAACTTTTTTTTAATTAATTTTTTATAATCTTTAGACCTCTTTTCGAGGGCTTTCAAATTTGCTACAGTATTACGCCAACGCAACGATACGCTGAAAGAACAAGGCCTAAAACTTGGAAATTCTATCGATGAAATTTGAATAACCTATCGATGAAACTTGACGTAAAACAGGTAAAACTTAAATATTTTTTATTGAAACTTGGGGGAAATTCTGATTATGAAAACTTGTAAAAATGTCTATTGAAACTTGGGAACCCTATTGATGAAACTTGCAAAACCTATTGATGAGACTTGGCGATACCAGAAATTTCCTAAGAATAAAATATTAGTTTCAACAAGCAAAATTTCAGGTTGTCGTGGGCAAAAAATTAAGTTTCAACGAACAAAAATAAAAAATTTATAGTAGCAAGATTGCAAAAGTTTCGCTAGATAAAAACCCAAGTTTTAGCAAGCAAAACACAAAGTTTCACACATACATCCATTATGTTTTATGATTATAATGGGGATGGGCCTCTCTATCATGACCCTCGGTATTTCTATCGAATCAGATGTGATAGAATACTAGTCTTAGAAGATCATAGCTACTATCTCATATTGGACAATGAAATTGGATATCATCACAGCATGAAATAACTAATAAAGTATCAAGTTTACATTAATAACATCCAGTTTACATAGACAATAAATAGTCTTGTTTAGAATCACAAATCAAAGTAAAGCAGTGGAAGATGGCGAGGATATCCGATTACCAACTAGAAGTACGCTACTAGTAGTTCTCGTAACGTTATAGAGGATCGTCGTGATCCCAACTAGACTTGAACCTACACGATTACCCAATAAGTAGTTCTTAGTATAAATGCATGTAACAAATGATGGGGATGGTTGTGTCGTTGAAACAACACCTATCTACTCAATTTGTCGTAATAGCATTATTAGTTGTTAAACACAAGGTAAACACCCTCTAACGACACAAGTTTAGCCAAAGGACGGCTCATTGGCTCAACAGACACTCCTTGCCTACACCGTCTCAATAGATTTATTTTTTAAAACATGGTGAAACTATCATGTGAAAACCTCTCTCTCCGTTCATAACTGTGGACACGGCTATTATGATAGTTTTTACTCTATAGAGTGTGTACACGTTCTCTACAAGCCTTGTCTCATCTTGGATAGAGAAACAATACAAAATCGTTCACTTGCTACGCCTAGCACTTTATGCATCCTATCTTTAGGTTCACGCTTCACTCGGTATACTTCGACCAGGATAGTTGTATTGGAGAGGTTGTTAATTTCTTATAGATGACATGTTAATTTCTTATAGACTGCACCACTGGAGATGCTCTACTACATAGAAAATGATTGGCGAGCCATTTTTTTTTTATCACGCTGATGGTTGGATGCAATCCAAACCAAACCCAAATCTTGATAACACTATCAATTTTTTGTACGGTAGAACAGGATTATGAGCTAAACAAGCCCTTAAACAACACCCCAAGGCATTGCACTAGGGTTCCTTGAGCTTGTAGCTGTCGTCTCGCTAAACTGAGCTGACCATAATAGCGGTCGTGGCAATTTTGCCGCCGCCGACGGCGAGTCCTAGTCCTTGGTGTTTGGTCCAGAGGTGAATATAGGTGCCATGAACATCACTGTTGTAAGCTTTTGCCGTAGGAATCTGGTGATACTGTCACTGAGTCAATGTTGGAGATCGTTGGAGCTAACAGTGGTCACAACATTGTGGTAAGGCTCTTGGTAGCCACTAGACAGAGTCATAGCATCTGATTGCATGTAGGACGAAAAGGGTAGCTTGGTTGTTGCCTTGTCGATGAGAGACGTACATTAGGATGAAAGCTAACTAGTCAGTTTTTGAACGACACTAACCTGATATACTTATACTCTTTTAGATGGAGTCATGGTGTGGACCCCTACGAGTATCACGAGGAAGATGATCCGTGCTTTGACGGACACAATAAGGTTTAGAGTTCACTCCAATAGTCATTGGAATTTTTTTTTGGATAACCTTATGTTCTGCTGGCATTCATAAATTATGACGATTCTTTTGTAATAAGATATATGGCTGGGCGATCTTACTATTATTGAGCCTACGAGCTGTAACTATGTTGTGTAAATTTTAAGATGACGTTGTCCGTATGTATAAAATGGTATCTGGCTATGTATTACGAGCAACTCCCATGGGCAGATTCAACGGTGGGTCAGGTGGGGGCTCCAGCCCCACCTACGCTGTCTATGACAGTGAAACCCCACCTTAGACCCATCTATAATTTTTAATGTAAAATAGAAGAATAGGAGGGGCTAAACTGATAGTACGCCTACCTTGGACTCACTTATAAGTTTTGTTTGCGGCTGCCCGTGGCAACTCCCATGTAAGTATAATCTGAATAGTCATCAAATTCTTGTGTACGCAAAGGGATCCTAGAGGGCCAAAACATTCCTGGCCATGCAAATTCGTGGCAGAAACAGTACAATGCGCCAGCGCCACACATATAAGGCTTCTGTGAGGTTGGAGGCAAAACGACAATGGATAGGCGCTTTCTTCTTCTGCTCTTATGGCTGCTTCTTTCAGCGCATGATGTGAGCACATTGCAGTTCACAATAGATGATTTCCCTGATGGATTCACCTTTGGATCTGGCACGGCAGCTTTTCAGGTACAAAAAATCATGCCCTCAGAAGTTCTTTTCCCCATAGCTTGTTCTTAATTAGGCTCATACCAGGGTGATTAGAGGCTCCAGGTAACATCAAACATCTTTAATTTTCTTTCCATATGGTTGGTGCAGTATGAGGGTGCTGTAGATGAGGATGGGAGGAGTCCAAGCATTTGGGACACATATGCCCGCTCTGGTAATTCGTCCTTCCATACCTGATCGAAGAACTTCTTCTTCTTCTTCTTCTTCTTCTTCTTCTTCTTGGAACAATATTGTTCAAGATTAGGATGCACCTTTACACTTTTTATTTTTTGGTTTCATGCTTATTTGTTTTTTTAGTTTAGTTTGCTTGTCATATTGGTCTGTCGATTGCTTGTTACTACTGCTCATGATAAATTTGAGCCCTGCAGTTTCGCAATTATAAGAAGAAAGTATAGTCTTTCTGAAACTTGGCGTTAATTTTAAACTAAAATGTTTACTAATGTAATAGCAAGGAATCCGAATGAGGAAAACGGTGACTTGGCTTGTGACGGCTATCACAAGTACAAGGTATGGTTTGTCTGAAGGGGCAAAACAGAACTTTCCTGTTAAATTGACTGCAAGTTTGGGTATTTGGAGATTTTTTTTTATTACCGGTTGATTTTAACCACTTCCGTCAATATTTTCACTAGGAAGATGTAAAGCTAATAAAGGACATAGGCCTGAAGGTTTACAGGTTCAGCATTTCTTGGTCAAGACTCATTCCTAGTATGAATACTGTCTCATGCTTTCACCATTTCATAATTCCCAGCACCGGATCATTCCAATACATCGCTAAAATTGTCTGCTTGTGCTGATTACCGTTTCGGATCATGTAGATGGGAGAGGAGCGGTTAATCCGAAAGGGCTCCAGTTTTACAACAAGTTGATAAATGAACGGCCCGTTGGCCAGGTCTGTATATATACTGGTCCTTTGGTCTCTAGATGAATACAAGTGCTATTTCTAACATAGTGAACTTCAGTGGTTATCCATCTGGTTTGAGTTGCGAGTGTGCTGCAAGCAATGTAAGTCGATTACTGTCATCGGCCTTGGCCAGGACAGCTAATTTATGGTCTATGGAGGCATCCCGTGAGCAAGCTAGCTGCTTAGCCGTGAGATGCTCTGAGAAAGAAGCGGATCTCAGTAGAGGGGTTGGAGAGGAAGAAGAAGCCACCTTTCAGGGGGCGGAGTGATTGCCGAATTATGAGAAAGAAGTTGGGGGGAAGTTGAGGGATGGATTTTCCACCTTTGCCATAATTCGGGGGTAATCTATACCCTTTTCAATAATGATCATAAAATGATGTAAGAGTGAAGACTGAAGACAGTATATCATAAAAAAGATCTGAAATTCCATGTGCTAACAAGTTTCGTGGCTGCCCTTCTCTATCTCCAATCCTTCCATTTCTTGTGCAGGCATTCAGATACATGCTGTGATCTACCATCTCGACCTTCCTCAGGTACTCGAAGACGAGTACGACGGCTGGCTCAGCCCCAGAATCGTGTAGGTTTCAGCTCACCGCAAAGCGAATATGATCAAATCAATCACAAACAAATGTGCAGTGTGACCTCAGCTTCCTCTCTTTGCCCAAATACGCATGTTGATGTTGCAGAAACGACTTCACGGCATACGCCGACGTGTGTTTCCGGGAGTTCGGAGACAGGGTTGCGCACTGGACAACCATGCTGGAACCGAACATCCTTGCTCAGGGTTCCTACGACATCGGGATCGTCCCTCCGAACCGTTGCTCGTATCCATTTGGGCATGACTGTGAGGCGGGCAACTCCACTGTCGAGCCGTACTTGTTTCTGCACCACACCCTACTAGCTCACTCGTCAGCCATCAGGCTATACCGGGAGAAGTACCAGGTGAGTGTGCATTTTCACTTTCAGAACTTTCTGTGCCTGCTAAGTTCAGTAACTTTTCGACAGTAGGTGTGAACAGATCAGTTCTGAGCATCTCCTGGTGAAGCTACAAATGCAAAGTTTATAACATTATTCACTGCACGCTCTATCGATCGCTTTAAAATTCCTTCACATTTTATACTACTACACACTAAAAAATTCCTTTTCTTACCAACACTCCGTCCCTACACATTTTTATGTTACGGGTTTCTCCTATGGATGCTCCTATCGGTTTCAGGCTGTGCAGAAGGGCGTTGTGGGCATAAACTTCTACTCCTTGTGCATCTATCCATTGACAGGCTCGGCTGAAGATATTGAAGCAACCGAAAGAGCGAATGACTTCTTGTTTGGCTGGTTTGTGCTATGTTGCTCAGACAAATATGACCATAATATGACTATATGATTGACCTTTCTCGTTTCCTGAATCCTAACAACGGATGAGTCATCCAATGGGCAGCATCTTGCACCCCTTTTTGTTTGGAGATTACCCGGATAGCATGAAGAAAGGTGCAGGCTCTCGCCTTCCGTCCTTTTCCGACGGTCAGCCGGAGCTGGTCACCGGTGCATTCGACTTCATCGGACTGAACCACTACAGCTCCATTTATGCGAGCAACAATCCCGATGTGTCAGAGATGCCGGTCCGAGACCAGGCTGCTGACATGGGAGCATTGTTCAGAGGTTCAGATACCAGTAATTATTAATTAAACATCAGTATGTGCATGCATGAATGTGCTTCTGAATTTTTCTGAAGATTGCTCGTTCGTTTGTGCATGCCTGTGAATCTTCCGCAGAGACCAGGGGTGGACCAACTTCTACACAGGTGCACTGATGCTTTCATTGACCCTAAACGTTTGTACAGAGGTTACCAATTTTCTTCAGTTCCATGCTGAAAATTGTGCTCTCTGGAGCAGTACCTGCCTGGAAGGGTTATTGACCCCCAAGGTCTAGAACATGTACTCAGATATCTCCGGGAGAAGTACGGCAACATCTCAGTTTATATCCAGGAAAATGGTGATCTTTCTAGCCGATTAAGCTAAAAAGATATGTAGTCTGCATTGCAATAAAATCTCAGAAGTTCAGCAGTACTCACTTTCTGATGCAACTGGGCTGGTAAGCAGTAATTTGACCTGGCACTGCTTCATTCAGGCAGTGGACAGACAGATGACAATCTGATGGATGTTGGGAGGATTGACTTCTTGAAGAAATACATGGCAAGCACCCTGAAAGCCATCAGGTAATTGTGAACTCTCTCTTTCCCTCCAATTGACAGGGAGCATACCCTAATCTGTCAAGAAGTCTTACTGCTGAGAATTGCATCACTTAGTTGCAAGTTTCCTCCATACCTGCACGGTTTTCAGAAGCTTTGGCACATGAAATTTCGCATTGCATGGTTGATTGCAGAGATGGAGCCAATGTCAAAGGATACTCCGTGTGGTCACTCATGGATCTCTACGAGATTTTTGGCGGATACAAGGCGCACTTTGGCCTCGTCAGCGTCAATTTCAGGTCCCGGGAACGGCAGAGACAGCCGAGGCTATCTGCACGCTGGTACTCGGATTTCTTGAAGAACAATGCTGTCATTCATGTCGAGGATGGCACAGGAACGGCAGCTTCTCACGCTCAACTTTGAGTGATCCATCCAAACAACGAAAGAATATGTCCCCTTGTCCTTCAGTACAACAATCTTTACTCGGTAAAATGTACACACAGAAAACAATTCACCAAAATATATACATCGGGTCTCGATGTTCCCCTCTCCCTTCTTCTCTTTCTCTCTACCCCTTTTCTCCGGTGTAATTGTTGTACTTTCTCTCCTTTTTAAATGAATTGGCAGAGCTCCTACCCTTTGCGTTCAAAATATATATACGTGGAGAACCAGGAATTCCATATGTGGCATAGTTTGTATGTGTTGAAGTATAAGTGAATTGCCCTCCTTTTCTCATCAGCTTAGGCTTTTGGGTGAATTGGTTAGGGCATGCATCTCAATATGGTACAAAGCCAGAGGTCTCGAGTTCGAGTCCTGGCTAGCTCAATTAAATAAGGATGTGTTTGGTTACTTGAACCAAGTTGAACATGTATGGGATGGTACAGGTGGATGGGATGATCCTGTATGAGATGGTTCAAGTAAGCTGTTTGGTTGTCTAGATGAGACATGTATAAGATGGTTCAAGTTTTCTGTTTGGTACGTTGCATGAAACCGTACAAGATAGTTCAAAATGACACTCGGTGTCAAATCGTCAGTTATTATTCGTTAGTCTACTACATGCAGGCTATTCATTTTTCGCTAGTTTGCTGCACATCAATTCAAAAAGCAATCAACACGTGAGACTTTTGCTGATGTTTTTTTCCAGATGTTTTTTTTTTCCTGCATGAGCTACAAGCCTGCGGTACACACCACATCCTGAAAAACCCCTACGGCGTGTAGAGGGGACTTGATCTAGCTTTTAGCATCTGTTAGACACCTGATCATAGCACTTTGCTCCCTGAACACCACAATCTCGCCGAGACTTGTTCGTCTCGTCGAGCCACCTCTTGTAATCATCTTTGATATATAAGAAAGGCTGGACGTAGGGCTATTATCTCTCCCGAGAGGCCTGAACCAGGATAAAAACCCTGTCTCCCTGTTCGCTGTTGTTCGTTCTGTTCGGCGTGTCTCCTATCTCATTCTTGAAGAACCTTGGTTGACTTGGGTCGATATCCCAATCGTCGACACACCCCAGCACCCTCACCGTGGACTCTCTTCTTCGACGGCTCGTTCCGGCTAGAGGGGGCTGGGGCCGGCGTCGTCCTGGTGTCTCCCACCGACGACATTGTTCGGCACCTGGTGGTGCTGGAGTTCCGCGCTACTAACAATGCCGCGGAATACGAAGGACTCCTCGCTGGGCTTAGGGTGGCCTCAACCCTGGGCATCCGGCGGCTACAAGTCAAAGGCGACTCTCTCCTAGTCATCAACCAGACGAAGAAGGAATTCACCTGTTCAGATCCCACCATGGCGGCCTACCTGGCGGAGGTACGCCGATTGGAACGGCATTTCGAGGGGTTGGGCTTCGCGCACATCCCTCGCCGTGACAACTATATGGCGGATGAACTATCCCAGATTGCCTCGTCAAGGGCACCTGTCCCGGCTGGGGTCTTCGAGGAAAGACTCACGCGGCCGTCTGTCGCAACCCCCGATTCTGGTGGGGACGACATGATTATCGACACAGCTCTTGTACCCGGTGGAGACGTCAATATTCCCGCAACAGCTCCCCAGCTCGAGGGAGGATGCGGAAGAACTGCTACGGTGGTTGAGGCAGAAATGCCAGGTCAGGCAGAGTACGTCGGCGACCAAGCTAACGTCGTCACAATCGTCCGAGAAGGTCAATAGATGGATCCTATCCTAGCCTACCTGCGGGACAGAGTGATCCCCGACGATGACGCGTCAGCTGAGAAGATAGCGCGCAAGGCCAAGCGCTACGCCCTGGTAGGTGGGGACCTGTATCGCCAGGGCGCTAATGGAGTTCTACTGAAGTGCATCACTCAGGAAGCGGGGAGCGAAATCCTCTCTGAGATCCATGGAGGCATGTGCGGGAGCCACTCAGGGAGCCGAGCGTTAGTCGGAAAGGTCTTCTGTCACGGCTTCTATTGGCCTACTGCCCTCCAGGATGCCTTCGAGCTGGTAAGGAGATGCGAAGCGTGCCAGTTTCATGCTAGGCAGATCCACCGACCAGCCCAGGCGCTGCAAACCATTCCGCTCTCCTGGCCGTTCGCGGTCTGGGGGCTGGACATCCTGGGCCCGTTCCCGCGGGCAACCGGGGGCTACACGCATCTGTTCGTCGCCGTCGACAAGTTCACCAAGTGGGTTGAAGCCTCGCAGGTCCCGGTGATCACCTCCGCTGCGGCCATAAAGTTCATGAGAAGTATCTTCGTTCGGTTTGGCGTCGTCAGCAGAATCATCACCGACAATGGCGCTCAATTCAAGAGTGCCAACTTTCAATATTGGTGTGAAGAACTGGGTACCAAGCTGTGTTTCGCCTCCGTCGCGCATCCGAAGAGCAATGGGCAAGTGGAGCGGGCGAACGCAGAGGTGCTCAAAGGACTCAAGACAAGGGCGTTCGACCGCCTGGAAAAGCGTGGCAAGCGCTGGGGGGAAGAAGTCCCCACTATACTTTGGGCGCCGCGGACGACTCCCAACAGAGCTACTGGCGAGACCCCTTTCTTCCTGGTGTATGGCTCTGAAGCAGTGCTCCCGTCGGAGCTCGCCTTCGGGTCCCCAAGGGTGGCGGCGTACAGCGAGGATGGTGACCCTGACCGGCGTCAGGATGAAGTAAATCTCCCGGAGGAGGTCAGAGACAGAGCGGCGATCCGGGCCGCCAGATATCAGCAATCCCTGCGCCATTATCAGGCAAGAAGAGTGTGCGAGAGAACACTGGCAGTAGGCGACCTCGTCCTGCGCAGAGTTCAGGCGCAGGCAGGTTGCAACAAGCTGTCTCCCCCGTGGGAGGGCCCCTTTAAGGTGGTCTCAGTATCTCGTCCAGGCTCAGTCAGGCTCGCCTTCGAGGATGGTCGCGAATTGGCGAACACCTGGAACGTCGAGCAGCTGAGGAAGTTCTACCGTAGGTAGCTGTTTCAGAAGCTTTTTGGGCCTTCCCTTGGAGCCGAGCGGCAAGGTCTTCTCCCTTCACCGCTCGCCTCAGGGGTTGCGATGTACAAAGTCATCTGCAATATAAAGATAAGTTCTGTCTCTCTGTGAGCATTTGTTTTTCGCCTTAAAAAGTCTGTTAGAAAACATTCTGTTAAAAACTTGTAGCGAGAAAATACTTAAGGCTAATGGCCCCTTAGTAGCAGAGGTGAATGCTTAAACTTGCGCTGGGCGAGGCAAGGTGGACGGAAGGCGTGTCCTAGCCTGGTGTGTCTGCTCGGTCTGGGCCCTCTACGCCAACGACGGCACCAGTGTTTTAGACCACTTCCGGAAGCTAAGTTCTCGCCACGCAATGTTGAAGTCGGTTTGCGGAGAGGCCATAAGGGTTGAACTAACCAGATGCCTAAGGAAAAAGCGCTCGCTTTTAGCAGAACGTTCTGTCTAAAGCTTTTGGCGATCAGTTGCCTAAGTTCTTTTTTCTCGCAATTAAAAGATTGCGTAAATTTAAACGAGACTTATGGCAAGAAAAGCAAAAGGTTGCATTAACAGGTCTTAGGAACAAGACAAGCAGAAAAAGGGGCCGATCACTCCTCATCATTGTCCTCCGCCGGTACAGCGCCGCCCATCATGGACACACGATCGGCGGCGACTTCGACGCGAGACTGTTCGTCCCGGTCCAGCTGGCGCGGGAGTTCCCCGATGGCGGCGTTGAAGTCGAACGCGGCATTTCGGGCAAGGCAGTTGCGCCAGATGAACCGCGCTGCTTCGAAGGCGCCGCGGTGACCATCCTCGATCGCCCGTGTCCGCATCACCACCGGCAGGTCGCTAAGAGCCTCGGCGGCGGGCCCCACTGCACCCGCGTACTGCGCAGCGGTCTCCTCCAGCGGGGGGTACAGGGTAACCCCCAACGGGTCCAGGACCTCCGCCAGTCCGCGGTAAGCAGTCCGCAGCATGGCAGTGAGAACCCGGAGATGCTCAGAGTGCGCCGCGCGGAGATTCGCAGTCTCCTTGGCGGTAGAGGCAGCGGCGGCTTGCGCTGCCGCAGCCTCGCGGGTCGCCACCTCCTTCGCAGCAAGCTCTCGGTCAAGAGTTCGCCGCAGCTCGCCGACAGCTTGCGTCGCCGAAGCCAGAGCGCCTTCTCGCACTACCCAGGTGTGGGCGAGTGCTCGGAGCGCCTCGAAGGAGCGCCCGACGTCAGCGGCGATGGCAGAAACGGCGTCGGTGTCGGCTGCGGCAGCAGCCGGAAGGTGCTCCAGCCTCGACATCGGGGTGCTCTCTGCAGCAGGAGGCACCGCCTCCGTCGAAGGGATCGAGAGCAAGGCGAGGGCAGGCGGATCGCGTGGGCCGGAGCCCGAAGCCCCAGAATCCGACCTTCTCCACGAAGAAAAATCAAAAAAGGCTTCAGGTATGCGAAAAGCGTGTAGCATGCTAACCCTAACGTGAAAATACATGCATGCAGAAAGCTACGTGAAGCGGCGCCCTCCGAAGGCGAAGGCGGAGGGGGCAGCTTTAGGCCGCTCGGCCGCGGGATCGGCGCAACCGTTCCCCCTCCCGAGGAGGGAGTCAGAGGCGGCGGCGGAATTACCACAGGCGGCGCTATCGAGACTGACGCCGGCACAGGAGGTGCCGGCGCAAGAGAAGTCGGCGCAGGCGGCGTCGGCTCCAGAGAAGTCGCCGCGCCGTCGGCAGGAGGCAGGGCGGCGGCATCAGCAGCAGGGTCCTCGCTGGAGGGGGCCAAAGAAGGTGGAGGCAGCCCAGGACTCGCAGGGCGAGGCCTTTTCGGGCTCGCCTCCCCCTCGTCATCGTCGTCATCTTGGGAGAGGATGAGGCGGCGCTTCCCAAGAGCACGATCAGCGTCGGTTGGGGCGGGAAACGTGACGGCCACGGAAAGAGCGGCGGCCACAGGAGCTTCTGCGGTCGTCAAGGGTTGATCACGGATTTCCAGGGGTCGGTGGACCACCTGGACCGCGGGACCAGAAACCTCCATGGGAGGCAGCGCACGCAAGTACGGGTTGCGCTCCCGTGGGTCCAGTCGTAGAGGGGGCGGATGCTCACAGACAGAGGGGCGTGGCCGGTTGGCGCGGGCAGGAGCCCAGCCAGCTACTGGTGGAGCACATCCTCTGACACGTTCCCTGTGGCTGGGTAAAAAAAAGAAGGAAAGAAAGAGGAAAAACTGCGGATTAACGAAGAATCAAGAAGAAAGGAAAGGATATTCCATAAAGGAAAAAGTACCAATTTGGTCCCTCAACTATAGCCGTTGGACCACTTTGGTCCCTCAACCTCAATACCGGACTTGGGAGGTCCCTCAACTAACAAAACCGGACTTAAATAGTCCTTTGCCCCGGTCAGCAGGTGGTTTTAGGGACCTTTTAAGTCCAGTTTTGTTAGTTGAGGGACCTCCCGAGTCCAGTTTTGTTAGTTGAGGGACCTCCCAAGTCCGGTTTTGAAGCTCAATACCGGGTCAAAGGACTATTTAAGTCCGGTTTTGTTAGTTGAGGGACCTCCCAAGTCCGGTATTGAGGTTGAGGGACCAAAGTGGTCCAGGGGCTATAGTTGAGGGACCAAATTGGTACTTTATCCTTCCAAAAAATCAGAAGACCCAAAAGGAAGCAAAAGCACTAACCTCCGGGGGCGATGCGGGTCCCATCGTCATCGCCATAGTATTGCCAGGCGGGGCGCGCCCTTATACGAAGCGGGCAGAGGCGGCGCCGCAAGTAGTCGGCCGCCACATGGGTTCCGGTGAGCCCATTGTGGCGGAGGTCAGCAATGCGCGCCAGCATCGCCTCTGTCTCAGCCGCATCGTCGGGCAGAGACCCCCAGCAGGCGAGGGACTCCGCGAAGCCCTCAGGGAAGGCGAGGTCGTCGCGACCACTGGAATCCTCCACGTACAACCACTGCCGCGGCCAGTCCTTCCAGTTGGACTTGAGCGCGAGCGAGATGAAGGCGGTGGAGTCACGGAGCGAGAAGTAGCAGCTCCCCACGGCTCCGCTCGAGCACGAGCTCACATGCAGTGTGAAGAGCCGGCGCCAGAGCGGGAGATTCGGCATCACCCCCACGAACATTTCGCAGAGGTGAGCGAAGATAGCCAGCATCACAATGGAATTGGGGGGAAGGTACGCCACCTGGATCTCGTAGAAGGCAAGCACCCCCAAGAAGAACTCTGAGTACGGCGGAACGAGCCCCGCCAGGACAGCCCAAGTGAAGGTGATGATCTCCCCGTTGTGGGGGCTTAGCGCCATGGTGCCGGCGAGAAACTGGGCGGCGGACGGCGGCACGTGCCGCTGGAGCCGCGCGGCCGTCTCCTCATCTGCGATAGAAGCGGGCAGAGTTGGCTCGGGCGACGGCGCGTCCAGCGTCGAGGTGGCGGCCGGAGTGGCGTCGCCACGGCGACCCTTGCTGCGCTTCGGAGCCATGGGAGATGGCGGAAGCAAGGCGGCGAGAAGGCTAAGTGCGGTGGCGCTGGCGAGAGAGCTCTACAGCGGCGGCGAGGAAAGCAGATGGCGGTTTGAAGTTTTGGCGTGCGAAAGGACTCACCGCGGCGCAAAGGGGTGAAACATTTATAGATGGAAAAAGCGAGAGCGACGGTTTGGATTCCGTCCCCATTCGCGCGCGCGCGGCGCCATATGCGTACCGCGTGCCTCGGCCTCCAGCGAAAATCGTGCGCAGGTGGAGAATCAGGCAGGCGGCTGCAGCAGGTGGTGGGCCCCCCACGATTCGTCTCCCATCACGCGAGAAATGGCGAAATATCGGTGCGACGGTTCATGTCTCATGGTGGACCCGGGTGCTACTGTCGGTACAATAAATACCGGGGTATTAAGAGTCCTGAAGAAGGCAAGGCGAGGCCCCGCCCGCGGGCGAGCTCGCCCCAGCGCGAGGGGGCCTCTCTCTGGCGAGTGGGGCCCGCACGGCACGAAGTGTCCAGAGGGGAGTCTTCGGGGAGAAGGCTCTCTCCGTCGCGAAGGACAGGTGCAGTTAATGCGATGTCGTGCGCGGATGAATCGAGGAAGCAATGATTACCGCCGCAGTGACCTCTGCGGGTCTGACCAGCGGTCACTGTGGCTCTGCGGATCTGACCGGCAGAGAGAACTTGCCATCACCGGGCTGGCCGCCCGCGTCAGGCGGTGGGAGCAGCGCCCCGCCTGTCAGAGACCGCGTGTGAGGCGTGCGTGAGTGGCACCGCTCGGCACATCAGCAGCACGTTTTTGTCTCTCCGGTCTTGTCTCCTTAGTCTTATCAGTGTACTGTATTGTCCCCATTGCTCTCTCCACCAATCCATGGCATGTATAAAAGGAGGTGAGAGAGAGAAGAGGAGAAAAAGAAGCATTCTGTAATTGTTTTTCCACTCATAACCACAACAAGAAAAGAGCTAAGGCTCGGCAGGAGTAGGACTGTTACCCGTCAGGGGGTCCGAACCTGGGTAATCTCTGTGTGTCGCTCCTTGCCACGCCCGACGCTCGAATCGGATCGATCTCGAGCTGATCGGCTAGCAGAGTAGAAATCTGATAGGGGTGTGATTCGCTGTGGTTCGGTGAAGAACACGCCGTCAGAAGTAAACTTATTTTCCAACATATTAAAAAGACAAACACTTAATTGTCTTTGTAGCTCTCTCATAAATGACCGGTCTATAATGGGAGATTAACCTAGAGGACACCCAATCTGACGGCCTTTACCCAACCGACATTAATTTAGTCTGCCTTTACGCCCACAACACCGTACACGCGAACTTGTTACCTCAGCGACATTTTAGCCATTTTTATTTTTTTTTCCTGCCATTTAGCTTTTTTTCACTACTGAGATGGCTATTTTGCCCCTTGCCATTGACCTAATACTGTGCCCAAATTGCTCCTCTGTTATTCTCCAAGTTTCTTCGCAGTTGCCCCCCAACCCAGTCCACCGCCGCCTCCTCCCCCCGAGGCGACCGCGATAAATATATATCAAAATTGATGAATATCTATGAAAAATGATGAATTCTTGTCAAAAATGATGTATTCCTATAAGAAATGATAAATTTCGGTAAAAAAATTGATGAATTCCAGTAAAATTTGGTGATTTTTTTTGGGTCAAAATCAATGAATTTCTGTCAAATCTGATGAATTTCTATCAAAATTGATGAATCTTGGTCAAATTTGATAAATTTCTATAAAAATGATGAATTTCTGTCAAATTTGATGAATTTTGAATCTCTTAAAGTATTATTTTCACACATGAAACCATTTTCTTGTTGCGAATTACTCTAATCAGTTACTGAAGGTGCATTTGGACTAGCTAGCATGTTAATTAATTTACTGCTTGTTGACTGGACAATGGGCAAGAGGCAAAAGGGTCATTTCAGTAGTGAAAAAGGAGCTAAATGGTAGGAAAAGAAATTAAAATGGCCAAAATGTCGCTGAGGTAACAAATTTGTGCGTACGATGTTGTGGACGTAAAGGCAGACTAAACTAATGTCGTTTGGGTTAAGGTCGTCGAAATAATGGGTAGATCTCCCGTCTATAATGGTATAGAAGGGAGAACCTATAAATGAAGGGGCACTAGCCAAGTGTTGGAGCTTTGCTACAAACTAAAAAATAACGATGATCAATATATTTGTCTTAGGCATTCGAGAATGTAGTGCCGGGTCTGCAAACTGTTGTACTTACCTGCTCGACTGCGTCAGTTTGATATATATGACCTTGGCTTCAACTATATTTTTCATGAATACCACTGCAACATTTCTAAAATATAAAATGCATTAAAATAGGAAAGAAAATTAAATTAATGGAAATTATTCTCACTAATCAAAAGCTTCTAAAATACAACCGGCAAAATAAAACGAAAAGTATCCTTAATTACGATATATATTTGCACCGGTGGATTAAGAGCGATGGTGAGGATTACAATTAGTTTGTGCATGTGCTTCGTCGCTCACCAACAGAGGCCATGAAATATTGCCCTTTTTAACAATAGAGATACTAGGATCACTATTATGCTCTCTCTCATTCTCCTGAAATTTTCGTTAACCCCCCCTCATCCGTTGCTTCTTCCTGCAAGATCCAACAACCTCACGAGTCACCATGTTTGCCTCCAGATCTGCAGCGCTATATAGCTATGGAGCAGCAGGTGGAGCCTGAGAGCTATATACATAGCAAGGGCGGGGAGGCAGCGGCACGACGAGCCAACACGTGACACCCCCTTTGCCATCCTAACAATGCCTCATCCCCTGTGATTGCTGCCATGATTTAAGTAGACTGTAATTCATCTACTATTATCTATCCCTGAGAAAAACAATAATCATCCCCTCCTATATTCTATGTTCCAATCTATTATGTGATTGTTCTTCGTTGTCTGCGAATCGCGCACATATAAACAACCTTGGATTACACCTGGTAGCATGGTTGTTTAGCATGTTATTAGCACATGGCTATGAAGAATCTCAACACACCGACCTCGTGACTACGTTAACGAACTGCATCGAATCGTCATCACATCAGCAGGTCTAGTCAGGACCGATCGATCTATCCTACCCAACCCGCAAGCGGTTAGAAAACGGTTTGTAATTTTGATACCCGTTAGACACGGGTTCGGAGTTGGGTACTACCCGAATTTTTTCTTCCAGTTAAGGGTCAGATACAAGACACGAAATACCTGGGAAATACGGGTCGGTTTCGGGTATTTGTCAGTAAAACAATTAGGGTACCTGCGAGTGGAGAAGGGAAGCGCCGCCATGCTTGGATCCGGAGGGAGGGTCAGGCTTCGCGGTGCCATTGAGGAGGGAGCCACACCGTGCGGGAAGAGGTAGAAGGCGCCTCCAGAGTGCTGAGCCGAGGGAAGAGACCGTCGCCGCGCCAGGCGAAGAGGAAGAACACGTCAGGGAAAGGAGGAGGTGCACGCCCGAGCCGCCGAGATCTGGACGGAGGGGCTCCTGCCCTGCCGTCAATGGAGAGGAAGGGGGCACCACCTCGCCGATCTGAGTAATGAGGAGGCCGCCACCAAGCCTGGGGCCAAAAGGAGGAGGCGTGCGCCCGGCCCACCGGATCTGGAGGGACGGGCTCCCGCCACCATCGCCGATGGAGAGGAAGGTGCGCTGCAAAAGAGGAGAGGGGCGGCGTGCCAGTTGCCCCTAACACGTGGAGGAGAAGGGGGCGGCGCGCCTGCCACCATGCCACCCATGCAGGGAGAGGGTGGAGAAGTGAGGGAAGAGAGAGGGTGGAGAAGTGAGGGAAGAGAGAGGGGGAGGGGTGGCGCAACCCTTTGCCTTTTTAATCTTTTCAGCCACCGCCTATGTGTTGGGGAATCGCATCCTCTGACTTTCCTCACCAAACTCAAAGTGACATTATTTATTGTGACCATTGGATGGAAAATCAACGCATAGGATTGGCGCTAAAATTGCATTGAATAGGCAGCTACAATTTTTACTGTAGCTTTATACTATTACACATTTATTGTACAGATCGATAAAGCCATTGGCTTCTAATCCGACGGTAGAAATAAATTGATTGTCATTGATCTACAGTATTCTCTGATCTCCTTCCATGTGCTGGTGCCTCGGTGTCGATGGTGCCCAACGCAAAGATTCCAGATGATTCTCCATTTAGGGTTCCTGACGCCAGTTTTTATAGCTAGCAATTAGGGTTTGTCTGATAATGGATCAAAATAGGACTAGACCGATGGTGGGCTAATGTTAATCCACAAACAAATCAAATATTCTTTAATTCGGGCTGAGGCGGCGGATCTGGGTGCGGCGGCAAGTTGGGGTTGGAGCCAGGCGTCGCGGGGTTGGGGTCCTTGGATCCATCGGTGTCGTCGAAAATGGTTGCCGGATTCGAGGGGGTATTGACCGAATTCAGGGGATTTCCTGCAGGATTGTTGGCGGGAGAGGTGGGAGCGGCCAATGGTCCCCTTTATGCCTTTACCAGTACCTCCTCCCCCATAGGGTGCTGGCAGTGGCGTTTTACGTATGACACGACTAAGTACCCAGTAACGATTTCTATCCGTCCGTATACTATTCAATAACCGTTTTCTATCGGACCACAAATACCCGTAACTGTATCCGACCCAATTTTAAGCTACCCGATACCTGAAAAAATAAATTATGATAGGATATGATATGTGTGGTGGTCGCGTGCTGCACCCATACGCCCCGCACACCTGTACCCGGCACTGTGCCTGGACAGCTCATGCGCCGCTATTCCTCGTGCACCACGCTGGCCGCGGCCAGCCGAACCGTCGCGCATCCTCTCCCAGCACCACTGTGTCCTGAGAGCACCGGCCAAACCTCGCCGCGCCCGTGCACTCGTGCGCCGCCCCTTTGCTCACCCGAAGCGCCGCTGAGCACCCATATATGTCGCACCCCGATCGAGGCAGTGCCAACGGCGGCGGCTAGGGAAAAAAGAGGGAACCTAGTGGCACCGGAGCCAAGGCCGAACGAAGGGGAGAAAAGAGGGGCATGAGCTGAGCGGCAGTAGGCTAACACCCCGGGCGACCTATGCAGGCCGAAAAAGCAGGATAAGAGGCCGAGCTAGCCGGCCCAGGAAAAAAGAAGAAAAATTAAATTAAAAAAGGCAACATATCCAATGCAAATGTTTATTGGGTGTTAATATGCTAGCAGCAGATCTAGGCCATCAGATCCACGAGGAGTGGCCCGGATCGGAAAAGGAGGAAGCCCCTTTCCATTTAGAAAGTAAGGGGTTTTTTCGTGTAAGTGTTTAAGTGAGAAAAGTGGCTTCCACTTATTCAGATCTAGATCGCTCCTGATGGATCTGATGGTCCAGATCTATTGTTAGTATGTTAGCACTCAATGGGCATTTGCACTGGATACGTTGCCATTAAAAAATGGGTTGCAGGCTAGAAAAAAAAAGGAAAGAAGGTTGTGGGCTAGAAAGAACTAAAGATTAGAAGAAAAGGGAAAGAAAATTAGAAAGGGAATAGCCGGGGCATGCTAGAAAAATTGCTTACCCCGTATTTTTGTCAAATAGGCCCTTAAGTTTCCTAGAAAGTATGAGAAGTTTCCTAGACTATTGAATTTTAAAGAAAGCTCTTGGCATTTGAAAAATTACATGAAATATTTTATGAATTTAAGAATATAGCCAAAACCATCTCGGAATTATGGAAATCGCGCATAATTTTTCCTGCACTCTTCTCTTTATGTCATAGTAGGCCTGGTCATCCAAGCCTGACCATAATGACAAAAGAAGTTAACGACTCTTATGGTCATGGAATTAGAGTGAAGAAATTTTCTAATCATGAAAATTTGGTATGCAATGTTTGTGTCACTGGGAAACTGAACACTAGGCCCTTGAAAATGAAGGTGCGAGAGAAATCCCCGCGTTCCTTGAGCACATTCAGCAGTATATTTGCAATCCCATACAACCTTTGTCTGGCCCATTCGGCTACTTTATGTTGCTCATTGATGCCTCATTGAATTGGTCTAATGTGAGTTTATACTCTACAAGAAAACCACACATTTGCAAAACTAATCTTACAGATCATAAGAATAAAGAATATCTTCCTTGATCATCAAGTGAAGTCCATCGGAATGGAACATGCTAGTGAATTTACTTCTAAGTCATTCGATGATTATTGCAATGGCATCGAAAATTAAAGTAGGACACTCCGTACCACATGCCCATACCCAGAACGGACCAGTAGAAGCACAAATGAAAAGAATTAAATTCATTGCACGACCGCTCTTGCAGAATTGTAGCCTACTGAATCTGTGATGGGGACATGTGGTCCTACAAGCAGCTGCATTATTGAATTTTAGAACATCATCATACAACATCCAATCACCTATGCAATTCGTATAGGGGATCAGACCAAAGATTTTCCATTAAAGAAAATCCAAATGAATGGTGTATGGACTTATACCACCACCACAGCGAACATATATGGGGCCCCGTCCAAAAACAGAGCATATACGTTGGTTATGAGGTTATGTCCATAATCAAGTATAGAACCCCATACAGGTAATTCGCATACCTCTCGCTTCGCTGAGTGCATCTTTGATAGGGATAATTTTCTATCATTAAGGAGAAATAACATGGAAAGCAACAGGCATTCCCACTCATGATCCCCATATAATGGAAGCAAACGAAAAGGTCCAAAAAATCCTTGATTTGCATATCTTAGCAAATGAAGTGCCAGATCATTTTTATGATTCTTGAGGTGTGATTAAGTCACATGTGCTACGTGCAATGCATCAGAGAGGGTGCATGTGCCGAAGAATTCTAAGGACACCCCTGAAGCTACTCCGAGGCTTCAAAGAAAAAACTTCTCAACCTCAGAGTACTTAGAGATGTTTGGAGAAAAAAAAAGAGATGAGAGCTTATAACAACCGGTCACGAAAATGCCCCGCAATAAGAAGAATAAGAAGGGGGAGTCAGTTGAGACCTAGCACGGGTGAGCAACCTGGTAGTGAGGCACTTCCAAATTTGCATATACCAGTAGAAGAAAAACGCAGAAGAAGCAGCCAGTAGACATGCAAATAAGCAAGTTGACGCGCAAATCGACAACCATCTAAAGGTCATTGTTCTCGTAATAGGAAATAGTGGTGCAGAGCAAGTGATAATGCATAAAGCACAAGTGCACGAAACACTTCATGAAGGAAGGACCATAAATTTTGTGCACTCTAGGAAAGTAATTAATAGAACGATAGTCAATGTTGACATATACTTTGTAAAGAAGATTGTCAAAACAATTGAACCCAATTAAGAGCTTACATCTCTTTTGATGGAAAAATGGAATAAGACAGTCATCACAGATCTACTCTCACTGAACAAAAGAGAAGTGTTCGACCCTATGTGTCGCACACCCCCTCCCCTCCCATGTTCGCCCTTTGGGATATAAGCGGGTATTCGCTCGAAAGAGGAATGAGAATAATGAGTGCATGATTCAAACCAAGGGTACTAGCACATGGTTTCACTCAATGCCCGGGCGTTGACTATGATAAAACCTATTCCCCGAACATAGTGGTATTAACTTTAGATACCTTATCTCCATGATAGTAATATGAACTTGAAAATTAAATTGATGGATGTTGTAACAGTTTACATATCTGGTAACCTAGACTCGAAATTATATGTGGAGGTACCTGGCGGCATACCTAGAATTGGTAAGAATTTGTATTGCATGAAATTACAAAAGTAAGTGAATTGCATGAAATTACAAAATTGCATGAAGCAGTCAAGGCGAATGTGGTATAACCACTTAAGTGAATTTCTAAGTAAAAAAGACTACATAAACAATGTTGATTGTCTATGAATTTTTTTACAATGATCGTAAGGTGGATTTTGTATAATCTCTATGTACGTGGATGATTTGAACATCATTGGAACTCATGATGAAATTAAGACGCAAGGTTCTATTTGAAGTATGAATTTGAAATAAATGATTTACGTAAAACCGGATACTGCTTGGCCTTTTCAGTTGAGCATATACTAGATGGAATACTCGTATATTAGGCCGTCTATATCCAAAAGGTGCTTGAACGATTTGGCCATGAGAAGGCGTACACTTCGAGAATCCCAACGGCCAGGACCTAGGAGGTCATTGCAAGATGAATTGGACCCACATCAACCTAGAGAAGAGGGTAGGACGTACTGGGGTTTGAATTCTCATATTTAAGTGTAACTGGTGCACTCGTGTACCTAGCAAACATCACACGGCCCGTCATTACATTCGTCATGAACCTCCTAGCATGGTGCAGTGCAGAGTCCGCTAAAAGACATTGGAAGGGAGTGAAAAACATCCTCCGGTTTTATAGGAACAATTAATATATAACATTGGTAGGATATGCAGATGAAGGGTATTTATCAGACCCACATTTCGGTAAATCCCAAACAGGCTATATCTTTCAGTGTTGGGGGCTACGGTGTCATAGAAGTCATCAAAACAAACATATGTGTCAACATCGACAAACCATTTTGAAATTATACCATTGTATGAGGCCACACATGAATTTGTCTGGCTTTGAAGAATGACATTCCACATTTTTCAGACATGTGGATTAGAAATCGAGCAAAACCCTACTATCAGTTATAGACATATTGCAGCATGTATCGCAAGTGCAAACTGGATATGTGGAGAGTAACCACTATGCATATAAACCCCAGTTGTTTTTATGCACATGAAATATGTAAAATTGAATTAAATCAATATTCAACACACTAAGGTCCTGTTCTTTTGAGCTGATCTGAACGGCTAAAATGACTGAACTTCAAGAGCTTCTCGAGATACTCTCGAGATTCAGATCCATTTCGTTTGACTTGCTTTTCAAAGCGTTAGGAGGCACCTTCAAACAGCAAAAAAATGAGCTCAAAAAACTCAAATCATATTCCTTTTCAGAACGTAGATAAGTCGTTAAGCTGTTAAGTGGAAGAACAGGGCCTGAGACCCAGTTCGGGTTAAGCTGTTAAGTCGTTAAGCTGAAAAGAATTGGGCTTAAACGATTTAACGGCTTAACAGCTTAATGACTTATCTACGTTTTGAAAACACATGTGTTTTGAGTTTTTTTAGTCCTTTTTTCGCCATTTTGAAGATGGGTTCTAACACTTTAAAAAGCAAGTCAAACAAAATGTAACCGAATCTCGTGACTACCTCGAGAAGCTCTCGAAGTTCAGTCATTTCAGCCGTTCAGCCGTTCAGATCAGCTCAAAAAAACAGGGCCTTAAGTCATGTGAGAATGCAACAGACTTATTTACAAAGTCACTTTCTGCATCTACCTTTCAAAGATGTGTGAAAGGAATTGGAATGATATAACTTCACATACTTTGAACTAAATATTGAACATGAAGTTCGGTTACCCAATTTGAATAAATGATTGCATGAATTTAAAGAAACGTTGGATAGATCTGTACTCTTTTGATCATAAGTGAGTTTTAAATGAAATTTCTCTGTAAGATTTTTAATGAGGCAAATCCTGACGCACATCATGTGTGTGCTATGTACTCTTTCTTCACAATTTTTTCCCACTGGATTTTCGTGGAGTTTCTGAGGCATATGCATCACGTGGCAAGATCCAAAAGGGAGTGTTGAGAATGAATAGAACCATGGTTTTTTTGCTTTTGAACTGTCTGTGAAAATTTGCGGCAAGGTGACGCATGCACCACCTATTTGTCATGTCCGGCCAATGAAACGGATAAGCCTCATCTTCCTGCAGAGTCTTTATTGCACTGCAAAGGCCTAGGTGTCGGTCATGTATCAAGCATATGTCTGGCCTCTCCTCAACTACACCGCACTTCAGCTCAGTCAAGAACCATAACCAGCTATCATAGTTCTCGCTTTCAACGAAAGCAAATGCAACAGGTAATAACTGATCATTAGAATCCATGGCAATAGCTGTCATAATTGTACCTCTATACTTTCCGGTCAAAAATGTACCATCACAACATAACACCGGTCGACAATGCTTGAATGCCTGAACACAACAGCCAAATGCGAAGAAAACACGCTTGAGGACTTTAAACCCAGAATGGTCATCATCTAGATGGTCTTGAATATTGAAATACATGCTGTGATTTCTTGTCTTCAGGACCTGCAGCATACGAGGTAGGTTGTCGTACGACGCCTCGTAGCTACCATAATGAGATACTAATGCCTTCTGTTTAGCCCTCCATGCTTTTCCATAATCTATCTTATATTTATATCTTGTTTCACATGCATTCATAATAAACTGTACTGCTATATCCTGCTTCTGAATTATCTCTTGCTTCAACATAGCAGCAATCCAGGTTGAACTCATGTTGCGGTGTTCCTGCAACATGCCACTTAAGGTACATGTGTGTGGGTGCACGCTTGAAATCTGCCACTTCAAAGCAAATTTAGACTTACTCGCGTGCACCCTAAAGTCACAATCATCATGCATGCATCGAACCGTGTACCTACTCTTGTCAGATTTGTCCACCTTGAACTCCCGTTGCATATGTATGGACCACATCTTTACAGCATTTTGCACAGCCGCCTTTGAACTATATATTTGTCCTTCACGCACCTCACTCACCCCAACGACAGTTGACGATCCATGACCATCATCTACAAGAAGCTCATTTGAATTGCCTCTATCCCATTCTTCCGGAATAGCTCTATCTTCCTCATCACTGGAACTATCATCCGTTTGCAGCTGTTCCTCCTCCATTGCCTGTGCATCATCATTATTCATATCATCCACAATTGCTTCATTAATCTCTCCCATATCAGCTACGTATTGTTCATCTCCATCTTGTTCCTCCACAGCATGTTCTTCCCCACCTACTCTTTCAGAAACATATTGTTCTGCTACAATACCTTCTGTTTCGTTCCACAACATGCCACTTAAGCCTCCCTGTATTGCCGTCCCACTGCCTTGTCCAGCTTCGCCAACATTTTGTGCTATAGGGATAGTCGGTCTCAGGGTAGCTTGCACCAACACAACAGCCCAAGAATTTCTCCTCCGACACCCCTGTATAAATCTCAACAGCCCATTATCCGTGTTCAGGGCAGTTAGCTTATAACATGGGGTTTCTACAGACTTGGACCATAAAGCTTGTATCCAAACTATATGGTTCTCCAGTGACCATCCAAATAATTGACATATCCACATTTGCAGTCCATTAAGTGTTACGTTGTTAACATCTGGATAAATTGTCTGCATGTAAGCGAATTGACTAAGGTCTACCCCATTTGGACCTTCCACGATATTGCCAGGACCATAATGTATGATAAACGGTAACGTGTCCATTTTCTGAAATTAACAAAAAAAAATTAAGTTCTTCATTACTAATAACTATGTGTTAAAATATAGTGCTGGTTATTATCATGCTAAATTAACTACAAAACTAAGTACTTCATTATTACTACCTATTATGTTCAAATAAACTGCTACTTATTATCCTGCTAAATTAAGTATAATGTTATCGTCTATACATAATACTTAATTACCCCTAAAATTCAGAACGTTAATTAACCGTATAGTACTAATTTAACTACTATACTATTAGTAATATAATAACAGAATGACTATCCTACCATGGTTTTAAATGTACCATAAAAATTATTACTATATAATATTATTACAATAATTTTTTCACTTACCCGCAGGAGAAGAAGGACAAGAAAGCTCTGTCCTGTCCACTGCTAGAGAATCGCTCGGCTCTCTTCTGTTTGGCTGGGAAGCTATCCGTGCGGGTGATAATGGGTGAGAGCGATGCGGCTGAGAGTGATGGGCTGCAGGCTTATATACGGCGGTCCCCCCCTTGGCGCCCTCGCCGGCAGCGCCGACCCCCGTGTGCACCGGGCCCCGCCTGTCCTCGCCAGCAGCGCCGAGCCTGTACGTTGGCGCTCTCGCCGGTGGCGCCGAGCCCGTTGGCGCCCTGGGCGGTGGCGCCAAGCCCTTGGCGCCCTGCGCTGGGGCGCCTTCCACTCGATGCCGCCTCGCCAGTGGCGCCTAGGGGCATTTTTGCATTTGCATCGAAACGTTGGGCATTTTTTCGTTTGCGCCATTTTTAATGGGCAAACAGTAAAAAGTTTCTCACATCTCCCTTGTCCTCCTGTCTCCTTCTACCCCTCCAGCCCTCCCCCTCCCCACCGCTTGGCTGAGCTCGTCGGATCGGGTCTCCGCCGACCGAGCTCGCAGCATCGCCCTCCGCCGCCGCCAGCTGGGTCGCCGCCCACCTCCTATCGTCCTCGTTGTTGTCAGCCGTCATTGCCGTCTTCGTCTGCAATGAAGTGCTCACCTTCGGCGACACGGTGCTCGCCTCGTAGCTGGCCAGGCGCTCCGACCTGGGCTCCGGCGAACTCGAGAGGAGAGGGGTGGCGGCGAATAGGTTGGCAGTTGGTTGGGCGGTGCTGCAACAAAGGGACATCGCCGACAGCAACGCGGCGATGCAGGGCATGGGCAAGGTATTTCCTCAAGATTCAATGGGGAGTTCTGGTATTCTTGCTTTGTAAGGGATTTCGAGGTTGTGAAATAATTGGTTTGCTTGATGTGAAGCTGTGGAAAGATGGGGGCTTGGCCTATAGAGCTGCTAGCTTGCCTTCGAAGACTCCGGGAAGCTTCGTTTCTCCGTCGAGCTGCTACCAGCAAGGGCAACACTTCGTTCGGTTCCGGTGTGGTTGATGGCGATGGATTCGGGTTGCAAATGTTGTTCTTGATTTGGGAATTCTAGGAATTGAATTTAGGGAACACTTGACGGAGTTTCGCAGGTTGGATTTGTGGAATTTAGGGAAGAATTGCAACGGTTGGGTGATGCTTCTCCTGTGAATCTGTGATGCTGCTTCTAGGGAAAGGACGGTTGTGTCACTGCGGGTGCTCCTCTATCTCTGCTGTTTTTCTTCGACGACGGCGCGGTGATGCAGTCATCTGTCAGTTCCATGGCGTCTTCACCCATGCCATGCAGTCTTCTCCCGTCCAGTGGCAAGGAAATGGTGGTGTGGCTGGCGGGGAGATGGCAGCGCGGCCAACAGGGAGGAGCTTGGGCGTGACATGTTCCTTCTAGAGGGGGAGAGGCGGCCAGTGGCGGTGCCGGCGGTGAGCCTGACGAAGGCCTCGAATTGCACTACAGAGAGAGTTAGGATGGAGGTATCTTTTCATCCTAGAACGACCAGTTCGGAAGGCAGGAATTTCCAAGAATAGATAACTTTTTTTACACCTATTTGAATACGGGTAATTTGAAACCCATGGGATTTTTCCAAAGAAATTATTTACGTCCTATCCGACGTAAAGTAAATTTTTTTAATAATGATTAACTCATTAAATGGGGATGGTGACCCAAACCCTCTTAAAGAATATGGTGGAGCGTCACAAATCGGATGTGTCGTTGGATCTTTCCATCAGATGCATGATAATCTTAAAAATAACCATAGAACCTTAAAAAATAATTGCAGAATCCTGAAAAATAATTGTTGTACAAACCGATGGACTCAACAAAAGTGTTGAGTAAGCCCTTTCAGACAAGCACTTGTCTAGCACAAGCCGGCATGACTAGCAGGATGCCATCCATGTGTTGAATGATGGGAAAGTCCAAAGTGGAAAATTCCTTAATACTTGTCACTACCCCTTCTTCCTAGATAAATTTCGTGTTCTTACTTTCCTATTGCTACCTATGAAGTTTCAATCCAGAGAAAAATGAAGTTGATATTGTTCATACCTTTCCTTATTAGCAATGAGGCCTCAAATCTTAGCCTAATTGAAAAAAAGGTGAAGGCAACCATGGATGCCCTAGCTCTAAGGTTGAGGGTGATACTGAGGCGTAGAATACCGAGAGTTGGTTGTCTATGGCTAGGCAGGCCGCATGGGTGTCGCAAACATGGCTGATCGGGGCAAGCGGTGCTGGTAGGAGGTAGCATGTCGGTGATGAAAGTGTAGGAAGGAGAGAGAAGGGAATTGGAGAAAATATGAATATACCCTTCAACACAATAGTACCTCTTCAAATTGTGGAGATGTACCAAAAGGTACCATGTAACTATAGCCATTGGATCAAACTCCACAAACCTATGTGAGGAAAGGTGCTAAGAGGTGACGAGTACCGTCAAATCACTACAGGAGGCGGCAACAGTCGATAAAAATCCTTGAACCATCGGGTTTGCGTAGTGTCCTCGACCAACCGTTGAGACAAGGCCGTCGAGTAAAGGTCGTCGAGAGAAACACATACTGTCGACGGCTACCAGTCTCGACGGCTAAAGGACAGGCTGTCGATACAGACCCCCAAACGCCGTTTCCGGCATGGTTGGATTAGTATTGACGGCCACTAAAAAGTCGTCGAC
The DNA here is from genome assembly GCA_005191435.1 of Raddia distichophylla. Taxonomy (NCBI): domain Eukaryota; kingdom Viridiplantae; phylum Streptophyta; class Magnoliopsida; order Poales; family Poaceae; genus Raddia; species Raddia distichophylla. The sequence goes on from SPJY01031644.1 coordinate 427,299, forward strand.
ACTGCTGCTGATGGGTCCCACCGTGGCTAGCACAAGGTGACGTGGACGGAGGCGACAGTATCGACGGTCATTTTTTGGCCGTCGGTAAACTGACAAACAGTCTCGACGCCCATAAATGGGCCGTCAAAACAGCCTCTCCCTGCCAGGCTATCTCGACAGCCTAGCTTTGGCCGTCGAGACAGTGTAAGAGCATAATTTTTTTTTTGCATATTGTAAAAAAATCATAAATTTCTACGGCCGCCGCCGCCGCCCCCAGCAGCCACGACAGCCGCACCTGCAAACCCAAAATACGCGGCAATTCATATATATACCCATCGTCGCATATATGCGACCACAATTCATCCAAATCATAAAATACACAAAATTAAACATAACCACATCTCCACAAACACATATATAGCACATAGAAAGGAAATTTGTCGACACAAGCACATCGAAGACCAAGTTCATCACCCCAAGCTATCAAATAACAAATGGAAGACGAAGTTTCCAACAAATAGTAACAAAGTCAAAAGTAAAGCTAGCTAGCTACCGATCAGGGTTGGTTGGCCGAGGATCGTTCTCCGGTGGGTTCTCTGGGGGATTACGCGGCTGGGTGAACAGCGGCGGGGCGCTCACAAAGAGGTTGGTGACCCAGTTGGGATTTTCCTGGCTCACCGATGTCTCTACTCCCTCCTGGCCACGAATTTCACCTTGAGCCGCCGAACCAGAACCCTGCATGTGTACAAAACAGTTGGTTATTAGTTCGTCATATTTAAACGGTTCGAAACATGAATTAACATGAGTTAATGACTTACCGTCTTTGTAACATACGGCAAGCCACCATGTGGGCGATCTGGGCCCACGTATTCGCCTGGTGGAGTAGTGTGGCTGCCGTACGGGATGTACGGAGCCGGTGTCCATCCACTGCGAAACGGTGGCGGACCCCGTAGAAGGCCGGAGCGACAGCGGTACCACTGGGACCAGCCTAAAATTTTATGGATATCTAACTTGTCAATGAAATTGGAATAAACAACATGTGAATGGATATTATAGATTTAGGACAATAGCCCACCCAGTCGAGAGAGAGACTCCAGATAGGCGAACCTCTGCTTGAACTCATATCGTTGCCTCGCCATCTCTGCCTCCTGCCTCTGTCCGGCTTCTTCTTGGGTCCTCAGGCTCTCCCTTATCGCCTGCATCAGCTGTCTGCTCTCCTCCTTCTCCCGCTCCCTCTCCTCCCTCTCCCGCTGCCTCTCCCTCTCAATGCGGGCCTCAAAGGCGCGTCGGCTCTCCGTTTGAGAGTGGGCAGCCCTCACCTGAGGCATGTGATCCTCCGACCTGTAACAAAGCGATGTTAGTGGTTACAAAATATGCCATGAGCTGACATGTACATAAATTAGACAGTATCATACCTCAGGTGGTCCCCTCCGATCGCTAGCCTCCCATGAGCCTTCTCGCCCATAGCCTCATGTATGACCAGAGGGTCAAGGGGCTCCTCTTCTGGGTCCTTCTCTTGGGCATGCTTATCAGCGAAAGCCTCTCTGTAGCGTGCCTGCATTGAAGTGAAGATAATCGAGTTAGAATGTATGATTGTGTACGAACTAATTGATATATTATTACGTACATCTCGCTGGACAGCTACAGGGTCCACAGGATCGAAGGAGCCATCCTTTTTCTAGGAGGTGTGGTCTCTCCGGAACACCGACAGCCAAGACGGAAGTTGGCCAGTTGTGGCGCCCTGCATTGTACAAGTGGAGTGTCGATATATTCCTCATTACAAGAAAACAAGATCGAAATAGTGAGAGAATAGCATTACCATCCTTTTCCTTAGCTGAGCGAACGATGACTTCCCAGTCATCGTTTTGCTTGTCATAACTGCTCGGTTCTTCTTCGCCTTCAAGGACTTTTCCTTGAACACCGCGCTAGCTCAGTACTGCGACAGGGCCCCCTAGGCATCCGGGGCGTTCGACACCCAGTCCGGTCGAACTGCGCCTTAAACAACAATATTAAACATAATTTAACCATTATGAATACCATCAACTTAGAAGTATGTATTGTCTACATCGAGAGGATCATCGGTCGGCTCGTCATCCTCCCCTTCTTGTTATGCTTGCTGTGCTTGTTGTGTTTGATGAGCTTGCTGGTATCTTGGTACCTGAATATTGACATTGTGCTCTCTCGCCAAATATTTATTGCAAAAATAGATTATCTCCTGCATATAGTATGATTCTGCCATCGAACCTTCGATGCGAGCCTTATTTTTCACGTTTGCCCAAACCCCTTTAAGGCTACGCTCCACAGGATGCATCCACCTATACTGAACGGGACCTCCCAACCTGGCTTCGGCTGGCAAATGAATCAGTAGATGCTCCATTGGGTTAAAAAATCTAGGAACAAATATTTTCTCAAGCTTACACACAAGCACAACAATCTCCTCTTTGAGCTTAACCATCTCGGACCGCTTTATCTCTTTAGCACATCGTTTTCAATAGAAAAACTCAATTCCGCAAAAGCTCTCCATACGTCTTCAGGTACGTAACCACGAAACACGACAGGAATGAGATCACGTACAAATATATATGAAAGTCATGGATTTTCAAGCCGTGTATCTTCCCTTGAGCAACGTTCACACCACAACCAATATTTGATGCGTACCCATCGGGAAACTTCAAAGAGAATAAAAGTTAGTTAATACATTTAATTGACAACAGATTAGAGAATTAGGATATTACCTGTCGCCATCCGGCTCGATCACGATCCGCCCGTGAGGATATCTCGCCGCCTTGGGCAACTTGTTGTGCCCCCTCTTACTGCCTTGGGAGCTTCCATCCTAGCTAGAGCCCCCAGCGGCCCCAGACTCCTGTGTCAGTACAAACTCATCCTGGTCTAGCGTGCCCTCCTGGCCAGACTCAGGGGTGCCCCCTTGGACCTCCTGGTCATGGTCGTCGTCCTCGTCCTGCGAGGCGCTCCTCCTGAACTGTCGGCGTGGCATCCTACATTTTGAAGAAATGTCAGTGCACATATTAGTAAAATTAAAACAACAAAATTGAACATAATTTAACCATTATGAATACCATCAACTTAGAAGTATGTATCGTCTATATCGAGAGGATCATCAATCGGCTCGTCATCCTCCCCTTCTTGTTGTGCTTGCTTTGCCTTTTGTGTTTGCTGAGCTTACTGGTTGGGCGGATGTACTTCTTCATCTATTGTGTGGCTACGAGGTTATCTAGTCCATTCCCAATATCAATCACCACATTGCCATTCATATGTTGCCAGGCCTTCAAATTTTCTACACAACTCATCATGACCGAAGGTCTTCCTCGCCGCGTTTAGTACTACCTTTCATTGCTTTATGACATGGATAAGGCAGATAGTACACTTGCTCAGCCTGGTTGGGAAGGATGAACGGATCGTACCCTTGTAACCTTGACGTATGGTTAACCTTCACCAAACCTAGCTCTACTCGACGTCTAACCCCTTTAATAGGATCAAACCAAATGCAACGAAAGAGAACAACCGATAATTCCTTACTTCCCTCGAATACTAGTTCAATTATCTCTCTATTATACCGTAGTACTCCGTGCCATCTTCCCCGTAGCATAGTACACAACTGTTGATTGATTTTAAATTAGGTTTCGACCTTTCGTGAATTGTCGATCTGAAGCGAAACCCGTTGACATCATAAGTTCCGTGCACTTTTACGCTAGTTCTAGGTCCACGTGACGGAATACGGAGATCGTTATGTACGCTTGCATAAGTCGTGCACTATTTCATAGAAAAGATGAAATTTAACAAACTATGTCGACAAAATCTTCAAATGTTGACAAGGTTATGAAATCATATACTTACATGTTTCCAGAACCAAACTATAAAGTTAGGACGTCTAGGTCCGGTACCCTCCTTCGTCAACTTTGTTCTTTCCTCCGAACTGGGTTCATTCATCCCTGTCCATTCTCTTTGTATGAACTAATTCTGCATGTCCCCCATTTCCTTCATATTATCGAACACATACAATAGTGCAATCAACCTTTCTTCCTTTGATAACTCTCATCGTTTACTTTTCCCCATAGGATTGGCTTTGCCAAGAAACAATTGTAGGTCAGATTAAGGTTTGTTACAAACTGTGTTGTATCTTGGTACCTGAATATTAACATTGTGCTCTCTCGCCAAATATTTATTGCAAAAGTGGGTTATCTCCTGCATATAGTATGATTCTGTTATCGAACCTTCGACGCGAGCCTCATTTTTCACGTTTGCCCTAAGCCCTTTAAGACGACGCTCCACAGGATATATCCACCTGTACTGAACGGGACGTCCCATCCTAGCTTCGGCGGGCAAATAAATCAGTAGAGGCTCCATTGAGTTAAAAAATCCAGAAACAAATATTTTCTCAAGCTTACACACAAGCACAACAATCATCTTTTCGAGCTTAACCATCTCGGACCGCTTTATCTCTTTAGCACATAGTTTTCTATAGACAAAACTCAATTCCGCAAAAGCTCTCCATACGTCTTCAGGTACATAACCACGAAACACGACAGGAATGAGATCACGTACAAATATATGAAAGTCATGGCTTTTCATGCCGTGTATCTTCCCTTGAGCAACGTTCACACCACGACCAATATTTGATGCGCACCCATCAGAAAACTTCAACTGTCCTTCGATCTACTCGAGAACTTCTTTCCTTTGGGTGACTGTTAGGCAGTACAAAGCCTTGGGCTTTTTTGACCTTCCTTTTATGAGGTTCATTAATGGTCAACTGCATATTTCAGCGCAATCGAGACATACTTTCACATTATCCTTGCTCTTGTCAGGAATATCAAAACTGGTCCCAAAGACTGCTTGTCCCACATTCATCTCTTGGTGCATGACATCGAAGTTACGGGGCAATAACAAATCCTCTGCATAAGGAAGAGAGTATAAGCTGCACTTGTGCGTCTAATGGTGGGACACACTGTAACCGTCATAGATTCCATTTCTCCCTTTCACCAACTTTGATTGCAAAGTTTTGATGGCAACAATGGTCAGTCGTGGACGTTTTTGTCCTTTCACAACGGTGTTTCTTGGAAACACATTCCTCTGTTTTCTGAAGGGATGATCTGGCTTCAGAAAAGCATGGTGGCAATCAAACCAACATGCCTTACCCCCGTGTGTTAACTGGAACGCGTTCTTATCATCCATGCAACCGGGACATGCTAGCTTGCCGTCCGTACTCCATCCTGAGAACATTCCGTAAGCTAGAAAATTATGAATAGACCACATAAAAGCAGCCCTCATACGAAAATTGGTATTTGTCTTCCTATCGTACGTGATTGGTCCATTCTCCCATAACTCTTTCAGCTCTTCGACCAAAGGTCTCAGGAAAAAATCCAGATTCTTTTCAAGATTCTTTGGACCAGGCACGATGAGGGATAGAGACATGAATTCGTCTTTCATTAAATTTGACGGCGAAAGGTTCAGAGGCATAGTGAACACTGGCCAACAGGAATACGACGCAGCGATCATATTGAAAGGGATGAATCCATCGGTGGCAATTGCCAGACGCACATTTCTCGGATCAGCTGCAAAGTCCGGATGTTTCTGATCGAAGTTCTTCCACGCGTCCCCATCCGACAGGTGTATCGTCAAGTCACCCTTCGTCCTTTTACCCTCCTTATGCCACCTCATCTGTTACGCCGTTTCTTCGGTCATGAAACACCGTTCTAAACGTTTCGTCAGCGGAAAGTAACGGAGCACTTTGCTCTCCACATTAGTCTGCCTCTTGTTTCCTTGAGTGTCCTCTACCTCAACATATCTTGACTCCCCACATTTATCACAAAACTGTTTACCAGCATCATTTTTATAGTACAGCATACAATGGTTCGGGCAATAGTGTATCTTCTCATATGGCATTCCGAGACCTCCTATCAGTTTCTTACACTCGTACCAACTGGAAGGCATCTTGTGGGCTTGCGGAAGGACATCGGACCACAACGATATGAGCTCGTCGAAATAGTTGATAGAGAAATTGTATTTCGACTTAATTGCTAACATACGAGCCACAACAGACAAGAGGGCCACCGTTGTGCTATTGTGCAGAGGTTGTTTTGCAAACTCGAGAAGCTCCATGAAGTTAGACAACGTTGTGGGTGGCTCAGCGTCCGGAAAATTATGACCGAAGTCATCCATCATATTATTCACCCGATCAATCTCATCGAAACCTTTGTCAGTTGGGGGTGGCGGTGGTGGTGGCTCCGCCCACCGACTCTCCCCATGATAGACCCATCGACGGTACTCGGCCTTGTAGCCATGCATATACAGGTCTATCTCCGTCTGAGCACGAGTTCTTTTCTTACAGTTCCCACAATCAACACACGGACAAGTTACCCGGGTGTTATCGTTTCGAGCATCCTGAAAAGCACGATTCTGGAATATCTTGGTCTTGTCGTACCATTCGTCCGAATGGTGTCCGTTCTGTTGCCATCCTTCATACATTCAACTCCTGTCTTCCTCCATCTGATCGAATTGCCAGCCATCGTCGCACGTGAGGGTTTATATTAGGCTTTGGAAGGCTTCTAAACCCACCTACGAACGACCGCTCGAGCACACGTTGCGCTGCAGTACAGTGGGCTCGAGACGAGATTTCGGCAGCATAACCCTAGGGGTTCTCCTAGTGCAACGATGGCCAGGGATCCAATAAAAACTCCAAAGCACTTATGTTATGCATAGGAGAACCTCTTAGGGTTATGCCGTCGAAAACCTCATCTCGAACCCTCCGGTACCACAACGCGACATGTGCTCGAACGGTCATTCGTAGGCTGTCAACTAGGACGCCCATAAGGGGCTCCACTAGACAATTCGAAAACGCGTGTCACATCTCGTATTAGACCACAACGAATCACCGTCCGTGTTCCATACGAGATGTGCCGTTTCCGAACGGGTGACGTGCGGCTAGGTGACATCCACTAAAATTATCCATGGACGCTAGCTAATCACACGGCAAACAGTTTAACATATATTTTAAAATACATTTTCTATTATTGTCCTAAATTTTTATTATAGTTTCTACTATTTTCCTAAATTTTAAAATATATTTCGTACTATTTTTCTAAATTTTTACTATTTTAAATAATTTAATTAAAGTTAATCATGATTATATTATAATTAGTCTCGACTAAACATTATTGGACGTCGACACTACACTACCAACATTTCAAAAAAAAAAGCCCGGGAAACTACCTTGATGTCGTTGTAGAAGGCGACGGGATGGTGACGGGGCGAGGCGGCTCCGGAGGTGGGGCAGCGGAGGCGGCCAGCGGTGGAGGCAGCCGGCGGTGGGGAGGCGGCGCTGGTGGGCGGCGCGGCAGTGGGGAGGGGCGGCGGCGCTGCGGCGGGAGTCGTATAACTTCGTATAATGTATGCTATACGAAGTTATTACGGCCATCCGATCCCTGGCACCAAGCCAATCCAACGCGCTGCATGCGTCCGCATCGGTGCGTTCCCACGCACGACTAGATAAAGTAGTGCGTTTGATTAAACTTCCGATTAAACTTTTGATTTTTGTACAAAATTCAAACAGTGTTCAAAATTTATGGAATAAATTTCATAATCCTTCTAAAATCGAGAGCAACCCATTTTAAATACTTTTTGAATTTTTTGATTTTTTTTTACTTTTTCAAGCCTCTCTCTCCTTCTGGGAAGATAAATGGCTCTCCGGCTGCGCACCAAATCAGATAGCCCCAACACTATTCATTGCAGCATCCAGAAAGAACAGATCAGTACTTGATGCCGTGACAAACAACAACTGGATAACTGACCTAAGGCGCAACCTTTCCCCAGACATGATCCCGCAGCTGGTCGATCTTCTAAGACGGATTGCTCAAACCATTCTGTCCCCAAATGAGCCCGATCAGCTGTTTTGGCACTTCACTGCAAATGGGCAATTCTCAGTCAAGTCGGCCTATTTACTTCAATTTGTGGGCCGGGTCGCCACACCAACTCTCCTTAAGGTCTGGAAGCTTTGGGCACCATCCAAATGCAAGTTTTTTCTCTGGTTGCTGCTTCACAAACGGGTCTTCACAGCGGACGCCTTACTCCGGAGACAACTACCAAACAACTATTTTTGCCCCCTTTGTACTCGCAACCTAGAAACCTCAGAACATCTTCTCCTTCAATGCGCTTTCAGTTCCTACATTTGGGGACGTTTGTCTGTCCTGCTAGAAACACCCCAACTGAACCCGGAGGGCTGGAATTACGTCCACGACTTCAAGCTGTGGTGGACGAATGACATCCTACAGGTTGGGTCCTCCCGGGGTTTGCTTTCAGCCGTCCTAGCAACCGTCTGGCACCTCTGGCTTAAGCGAAACAACCGGATTTTTCGCCAGATCGAGCGACATAGAGATCTCTTCTTCGACCACCTACTTGATGACCTGCGTCTTTGGGGGGCTGCAGGCGCCAATTTTATAATAGATTACTTTTTGTTCAAAGGCCCCTGAGGGGAGGGGCCGTTGTCTCCCCCCGCTCTGTAAACCCTTCTTTCTTTGAATCAATGCAAGGCAGCTCTCCTGCCCCTTTGCTTCAAAAAAAAGTCTTTTATCATTTGCATCATGGAATAAAAACTCTGGAAGAACATACAACCGATACATTATCTATGTCAGGCTTAGAAAATTGTTAGTGCAAGGTACCACCTTTTTTACAGATGCCACGCAAACCTGCACTAACTTTTGAATTATTAGCACCTGCATAGAAATCAAACCTGTACCCCATCGCAGAACCAAAAAAAGCCTCTCAAGAGATGAAGGTTAATGCAGCATCAAGCAACAATTCCTTGACTAAACATAACACACAGTTATGTATCAATCAGATTCAGATAAGCAGCACATACCGTCCTAAGATTAGGAAAGCACAAGGTAAAACCATATGCATTAGTAGGCCAGCTTTGGGAAGGCGACGATATTTTCCCATTCTTTTATTGATTTGTTTCCCTTACACCTTACAGGCTTACAAGCATAGATCTTGGCAACACTTTCTTGCCCAAGATAAGCAGCAGCACAAGGCGCATGCACCGTTTTCCTTGAAGCAAATGCAAACACAGAAAACCTGTGTTTTATGCTCACACTCGACCTTCGTCCTGTCCTCTAATCCCATTGGAGTTGTCTCCGTTTGTACTGCCACCGATATTTTGTTTCGCCAACATCTGCATTCCAGCAACAACAAAGCAAAGGTAACTTGCAAATCAGGGAGACTCATAAGAAGATCTAGGAATTGTGCATAACCATTTAGGATGTGTTTGGTTACTTGAACCAAGTTGAACATGTATGGGATGGTACAGGTGGATGGGATGATCCTGTATGAGATGGTTCAAGTAAGCTGTTTGGTTGTCTAGATGAGACATGTATGGGATGGTTCAAGTTTTCTGTTTGGTACGTTGCATGAGACCGTACAAGATAGTTCAAAATGACACTCGGTGTCAAATCGTCAGTTATTATTCGTTAGTCTACTACATGCAGGCTATTCATTTTTCGCTAGTTTGCTCCACATCAATTCAAAAAGCAATCAACACGTGAGACTTTTGCTGATGTTTTTTTCCAGATGTTTTTTTTTTCCTGCATGAGCTACAAGCCTGCGGTACACACCACATCCTGAAAAACAACGCCAAAATAATTCCAAAGCAAGATAGGGAAGGAGTCCACGGCAGCGCGCGAATAGGGGAGAAGGCAGGGTACGAGACTACGAGCGGCTCGCTACGACGGTTGCATCCAACAGAAGACGGAGCCTGCACCGTTCCGTTCGGCAAAATCGAGTGAATTGGATCGTACAGCATCTTTGGCGAATATTCCTTCCGACTGAATCCCACGATACAGGATGATTTGGTTCCATTCACAGAACCAAACGCATGGACGAGGCTGAATCCTGAACCATCCTGTACATGTATCCTTTGATTCAAGCAACCAAACACATCCTAAGTCGCCCACTCTATTCCACGTTTGAGGCCTGGGGGAGCCTCCAAGTGTTCCCCATCAGTTTAGGCTTTTGGGTAAATTTTTGTATGACACGTGGAAGCTCTTAATTCCTCGCGTGCCATCACTTTGTCGTCTCTTCCCTGTGAGCCATCACATTTACTTTTCCATTGTCGCCTATGCCATTAGGTTGTATATATAAACATTCCCAACCATTCTAGAAAAATCGAAGTGATACAATTGTTCTCCTTTAACCCTAAAAAAACAATTGTTCTCCTTTCGATCTTACATTTCTTTGGTATTTCTATCATTAATATTTTGTGTTAAAAATATTGAAAGTTTATTATTCTTTTTATTAAGCATTGCTTTGTAAAAACTACCAAAACTAATATTAGCCATTTCTCTTTTTATGGAACTGTCTATTAATTAATCAATCAACTAAAAACGAGTTGATTCCAATGGGAAATATTTACACTTTGGATCAATATCCAATGCTCCACTTCTCCCCCTCTACCCTATATGACATCTCTCCAACAGTTTCTTTTTTTTTCTTACAAAGGGCAGGAGAATTGTTGTCTATTGATCAAAAAGAAGAGGATTACAAAATTGGAGGAACAAGCCCTGCCCCGGGGAACAAGCCGTCTATATCTCCAACGGTTTCAGAGGTAAAGGTGAGAAATCCATGCATTTTTCTTTCAGTTTAAATTAGAATTTTTTTGAACAAAAAGGCGGGAGTTCCGCCGCTCCATTAATAGAAAGTTTAAATTAGAATTGAAAGCTATAGTTGGAATTTATTATTTTTGCCAAACATTGTAGCGTTTTGTAATCATTTTTGTAAGAATTTTAATAGTTTTATCAAAAGTCTTAAAATTATTTTTAATATTTTTTTCACTCTCTAAGCCTGCTTTCGGTCTACAGCTTTTTTTAGATCATAATTCAGCTAAGCCAGCCACTACTCCCGCCGACCAGACTCATGACGATTTTGCTTTTTACAAGTCTACACTCCATATATGATTGGACCATGGCAATGACGGCATGTTTTCGTGTCGTTCCCTTCTTGGAGGCATTGCTTTTAGAGAGTCTTCATCGTTGTCTAAGTGCCCGACAGCGTCGTAGTGGCTCTTTGGGTGATCCCTGGCCCGTCCTTCTCTATTAGCCGTTCGTCGTTGCTTGGTGGTGTCCTGTGTGGCCGGTGTTTCCTCTCTTCCCTCTCTTTCTCTCTCAGGTGGCAACGTTTAAGCGGCTTCCCCCTCCATAGGTGTGTGTTCTGTCCCGGCGTTGACCGGTGGTATGTCTAGTTTTGACCAGGGTTGCAACGGGTGCGTTATGGTTGTAACCCGTGTTTGCATGGGTTTTTTTGTTTATTTTCTCATGCTTAATGAAATAGGACTGTGGTTGGTGCTCCGCCCAACCAAAACATGCATGCACCACATATATCCTGTGGCTGTCCGGAATATGAACAATGGAGAGAAAAAGCTTGCCTCTTTTGCTCCCATGGCTGCTCGTCCTCTCAGCACAGGCTGTGACTGTGAGCTCACTCCAGTTCGCAGCAGGTGATTTCCCAGATGGCTTTTCCTTCGGAGCTGGGACTGCAGCCTATCAGGTCAATTCCCTGAAGCTTCATTTCTCAAACCAAAGACCCTTTTTGTGACCCATTACTGCTTTCTTAGAGGTTCTCGAGCTGATGGCATCACGATTTGGTGCAGTATGAAGGCGCCACGGCTGAGGATGGGAGGAGCCCGAGCATTTGGGACACTTCTGCTCACTCAGGTGTGTTCTTCTATTACATCTCGTCACGCCGCTGGCTCTCTCTCTCTCTCTCTCTCCAGATTGTGCTTATGCATTGATAATTTTTTGTTATTTGGGGGCATGCGTGCTAAACTCGTGATGAATCACACAGGAAGGAGTCCAGGTGATTGCAATGGTGACATCGCGTGTGATGGCTATCACAAGTACAAGGTGCAGCATATCAATTGCCAATTTAATTGAGAAAACGTTGGTCGTTTAATCAACTACAATTGCGTGCTCGATGGAGTTGTTTTTGGTTGTCCTTTTTTTTGAGCAAAAGGGCAGGAGAACTGCCTTGCATTGATCAAAAGAAGAAGGAGAACAGGGAGTACAGGGTGGGGGGAGAACAACGGCCCCTCCCCCAAAGGGCCAGGCAAAAAGCTAAATTAGCTTATTACAAAACTTGCACCTGCGGCCATCCAGAGGCGCAGGTCATCTAAAAGGGAAAGAAGGAAAACTAGCCTAGGGCGCTCCTGCTGTCGAAAAATTCGGTTGTTCGCTCCAGCCAAAGGTGCCATAAGGTGGCGGCGATAACTGAGAGGTAGCCTCGAGGGGGATCATGCTGCAGCACGTCCACTTCCCACCATTGAAAGAAGTTGTCATTGACAGACCAGCCAGTGGTGTTGAAAAGCGGCGCATCAAGCAAAGCAGCCAACCGTGTCCAGATGAAGGCGCTGAAGTCGCAACCTAGGAAAAGGTGCTCCGGAGTTTCGAGGTTGCGCCTGCAAAGTGGGCAAAAATAGTCGTTTGGGAGCTTCCGACGGAGCAAGGCATCGGCAGTCATGACCCGCTTATGCAATAGCAGCCAGAGGAAGAATCTGCACTTTGAAGGGGCCCAGAGTCGCCAGATTTGATGGAAAACAGGCTTGACTAGACGACCTTCAAATTGCAGCAGGTAGGCCGACTTTACCGAGAAATTCCCATCCTTAGTAAAACGCCAATGCAATTTATCCGATTCGCTAGGAATTAGGGAGACCTGGGAAATCCTCCTCAAGAGGTCGAGCAGCTGCGGGATCAAACGAGGGGTAAAATTTTTCCTGAGATTTGAGATCCACGCACTGTTCGTGATGGCGTCTAAGACTGTGATATGCTTCCTTGTCGACGCGATGAAAAGGTCCGGCGCAAGGTGCTTGGGCGCACAACCAGCAAGCCATCTGTCTTCCCAGAAGGAGAGGATGGTACCATTACACAGGATCACCGAGCAGCCCGCCCACGGCAGGGAAGCATCGTTAAGAGTGGTGTTGAACAGGCGGTCGGCCCAAGCCGGCGTTGGGGACGACTTGCTAAGCCAGAGCCAACGCAGCCTGAGAGCACGAGCGAAGCTGTAAAGGTCAGGAACCCCAAGGCCTCCAAGCTTTACCGGGGAGCAGACAGTGCGCCAGTTAACTTTTGCCCCCCCAGTGATGGAATCGGAGCCTTTCCACAACCAGGCACGCCTGATTGAGTCGATTTTCCTCATTACTGACGAAGGCGGGATGACAACAGAAAGAACATAAGAAGGTAGCGCTGAGAGGACTGCTTTTAGCATGACGAGACGACCCCCTTTGGACATGAGCGGCCCACGCCAACCCGCCAATCTTGAGGAGATTTTGTCAATGAGAGGTTGGAAGTGGGCGTGGCTAAGTCTCTTGACGGATAGGGGCATTCCCAGGTACCTGATTGGGAAATTGGTCCTCACGGCAGGGAAATCCTGGAGGATGAGGTCGAGATCCACCCCTTCGCATCTGATTGGCACGACCTGGCTCTTTGAAAAATTGGTGCGAAGACCCGAGATAATTCCGAACTCCTGGAGGATGGCGACTAGGGAATCAACATCTTCTTTAATGGGGTTTAAGATTGCCGCATCATCAGCAAACAGTGAAATTCTGGAGTTACAGGATCCTCTGATGGGCGAAAGAGCACCAGCCTCGAAAGCGCGAGTTATCAAGGCAACGAGAGGCTCGATGGCGAGGTTAAAGAGCAAGGGAGAGAGGGAGTCACCCTGACGGAGCCCTCTGCAATGAAAAATAGTGTCAATGGGGTGGCCATTAAGGAGGACCCTAGAGGATGAGGAGGCCAAGGACAGGGAGATCCAATCCCGCCAGCGATCCCCGAAACCACGGGTGCGGAGGTTGTCAAGAAGATAAGGCCAGTAGACAGAGTCGAAAGCCTTTTCTAAGTCAAGCTTTAGGAAGAGCGCCGGGGTGTGCGATCTATGTAAGGATTTGGCTTTACTTTGGACGAGAAGGAAATTTTCCTGGATGTGCCTCTTCTTGGTGAAAGCACTTTGGCAAGGTGAGGTTAGTTCTTCCATGAAAGGGGCTAGGCGGGTGGACAGGATTTTGGTGAAAAGCTTGCCCACACTGTGGATAAGGCTAATGGGGCGGTAGTCAGAGGCGGCGAGCGGGCTTTCTTTCTTTGGCAATAGGATTATATGAGCATTGTTTAAAGCCTCTAGCCCGGGCCCATTCAGATTGAAGAGGCATTGCAGGGCTGCAAACAGGTCTTCCGAGATGAAACTCCAACATGCTTTAAAGAAATCCCAGGTGAAGCCGTCCGGGCCAGGAGCCTTGTCATTTGGGAGTGAGAAGAGCACAAGTTTAAGCTCCTCCAAGGTTAACGGATCTTCTAAAGAGGAAAGGTCAACCACGGGAAGCCCAAGGAAATCCCAGTTAAAAGACCTGGCAGCGACGGGGTGATTTGGCACGGATTCTTCGACGAAAATGGAGTTGAAGTGATTGAGCAGCACATTTGCCTTATCCTGGAACTCAGTGTGCACGCCAGAAGAGCTTTGAAGGGAATGGATGAAGTTTCTTCGACGTCTGCCGTTAGCCCGCAGGTGGAAGTACTTGGTGTTAGCATCGCCAAACTTGAGCCAGTTTAGCCGCGAGCGCTGCCTCCACTTGATCTTTTCAATGACACTCAGTCCTAGGATCCTTGCCTTGAGTTGCTGCCTCAGGATAATTTCACTTGACGAGAACGGCCGTGATTCGGCGGCCACATCCATGAGTCGAATGATTTCAGATGCCAAGATAAGCTGGAGCTTGGTGTCCCCAACCTGATAGCGGCTCCAAGCGCGAAGAGCTGAAGCTGTTTTGGTGAGTTTGAACTTGAGGTGCAGAAGAGGGTGGCTTGGCGCGCGCAGGTCGGGCGCACACCAGGTCTGTTGCACAACCTCTAGGAAGCCCGAGATTTTTAGCCAGAAACTCTCGAAACGGAAACGCCTGTGCGGACGGGGAGTGCGCTCCGCTGTGAGGAGCAGCGGGCAGTGATCCGAGGTGGCGGAGGAGAGCGGCAACAGGGAGCAGGAAGGGAAGAGCAGTTCCCAGCTGGAAGTAGCGAAAGCCCGGTCCAGACGGACTAGAGTCGGGTTAGCTTGCTCATTGCTCTAAGTAAAACGACGTCCTGAGAGGTGGATCTCCCGGAGGCAGTAGTCGTCTAAAGTAGCACGGAAACGACTCATGAGTCTCCGGTTGAGGTTGAGGTTGTTCTTGTCGGAGGCCTTGTAGATTAAGTTGAAATCACCGAGGATGAGCCAAGGGCCGGAGTAGTGGCAGGCGATTCCTCGCACCTCGTGGAGGAAGGCCTCTTTGTCAGACCCGGTTGACGGCCCATAAATGTTGGAGATGGTCCAGGAGCGCTGATCGTCCGTTGAGGTGACCCGAGCGGAAATGGAGTAAAGCCCAATTCGGACGTCTGAAAGTTGGAAAAGGGAGTCGTCCCAAAAGAGGAGCAAGCCTCCCCTGGTGCCCAAGGCAGGAAGCTGAAGGAAGCCTCGCAACCTGAAACCGCAAACCTCGAGCAGGAGCTGGTCAGAGGGGCTAGACAGCTTGGACTCTTGAATTTCCAGGATTGCTGGATTGTGGGAGCGGACTAGTGAAGCGACGACATCCCGCTTAGCTGCAGAGTTGAGGCCACGAACATTCCAGGTAATAATCCTCATGGAGAAAACTCGGTAGACACACGAAGGGGTAAGCTGGTAGCTGAAGAGGTGAAAGGCTTCGTAAAGGCAGAGGACCGCCTAACGGAACCATACACGGGACGCAACAATGAGAAGGGCGACCTAGACCCACGCAGGGGAAGGTTAGCCCAGGCCGAACCGCACGCAGGCGGTTTAAGGGGAGGCCTAACACACGAAGACGACTCTAAAACTGGAGGACCACACACAGGTGGTTTACAAACACACACAAGACCACACGCAGGTGGTTTACAAACACACGCAAAGACCACGCGTAGGTGGGTAGGGCGAAACAGACTCACACGCAGGTGAGCGGACTCAACGAGGCGACTAAACATGACGAAAGACAACAACAAATCTAGAGGGGAGACGAGGAGCCTAGGCTGCGGAGCCCTTTTGATACATTTCACCACTTTTGTTTTGTTATTTCTATTTAGGAAGATGTAAGACTGATGAAAGACATAGGCCTGAAGTCTTACAGGTTCAGTATCTCTTGGTCAAGACTTATTCCTGGTATGAAAGCTAACCCCCCATGCTTCCATTATTTTTTTATGCATGCTAACACCAAATCATCCGTCATAGTTGTTTAATTGTCCAATTCACTGGTTTTGATTATGGATCATGCAGATGGGAGAGGAGCGATTAACCCGAAAGGATTGCAGTTTTACAACAGTGTGATAAATGAGCTATTGAAAGAGGGTGAGTTTAGCCCTTACATTACACCTGTTCCCATCCTATCTTGGTCAGTACCCTTTACGTATCTATCTATCTATCTATCTATCTACTAGTACTATCTATATAAAGCAAAGTTAAACGGAGCCACCACATTAATCCTAAAATCCTAGAAATTTCCACGTTAATCGAAAAATAGTAGAAATTCTCATGTTAATCATAAAAAAAAAATCTACATTGTTGAATGTGGATACTATTATGTAAATCTAGTGGTCAATATTAACCCTCTATAACAAACTACTAAATCTGATCTATATATTAGAGATAAACTCTAAATTTAATCTGATATATTATCTATATCTTAACACAAATCTAGCAGCGCAAACGTGTGGGTCACCTTGCTCGTTTATATTGAGCAAAACTTTCAGTATTTATATCAACTTTATGTCTCCACCTAACCTTAATTATGCAGTGCCGCAGGAGCAGGAATGCGGCAGAATGACAAACAGGGTGTCAAATCAAAATATCTGATGATAATTTTATTTCCCATCCTTTCTGTTCCTGAACAGGTATTCAGGCACACGCTGTAATCTACCACCTAGACCTCCCCCAAATCCTCGAAGACGAGTACGGTGGATGGCTCAGCTCAAGAATTGTGTAAGCCACATCTTCCTTAACCAGATTAACTCTACCAAATCAAGTATTGAGTCACAAAAGAACCACATCAAAATGCCCAGAATTGCAATGGCCTGATCAGTGATCACCTGCCCCCTGCGGCCCTGCCCTTCCTATGTAGCGACGACTTCACAGCATATGCAGACGTGTGTTTCCGTGAGTTCGGCGACAGGGTTGCTCACTGGACAACTATGCTGGAACCAAACATCCTCGCTCAGGGATCATACGACGTTGGAATTTCACCCCCAAACCATTGTTCATACCCATTTGGATACAACTGCACTGTTGGCAACTCCACTGTCGAGCCGTACCTGTTCCTGCACAACAGCCTACTAGCCCATTCATCGGCTGTCAGGATTTACCGGGAGAAGTATCAGGTTAGTGTGCAAGTCCTACAAAACGTTCTGTTTGGTGTCAGTTTATATTGTACTTCTCAAAACAGAGAATAACTCTTTTTTTGGTGGTTTTAGAATGCACAGAAGGGCGTCGTGGGCATAAACATGTACTCCCTGTCCATATATCCACTGACAAATTTAGTTGAAGATGTTCAAGCGACTGAAAGAGCCAATGACTTCTTGTTTGGCAGGTAAGAATATGAAATGTTCTGATAGATTGTTATTCAAGACGATTTTTTGAACGAATATTCAAGAAGATTTTAAGTGGGAGTAGCATAGAACTGACCAGATAAAATATTATTGCCAATGGTCCAACACTCCATAATTCATGTTGTAATACTCCGGTCCAATCTGTTGTGAAGTCCATGTGACCCATGTGGATGCGATGGTGGGATTAGTCCCATATTGCTAGTTGAGAAAGAATTGTAATAGCATGTAATGCCTGTTGGGGTCAAACATAGCATCCCGGGTTAACCCTTTTAGACGAAGCGAGGCCGAAAGTCTAAGCGGGTGCTATGCATGCGTGGGCCAGCTCCGTAGGTGGGCTAGGTTCTAAGCGATTTTGGGCCAGAGTGTTACAAATGGTATCAGAGCATCAACCCTCGCTGTGCGGCAGATTGTGTGGGCTTAGTTGCGCGAGCATATTGCGCATGGCTTGTGTGGGTCCAGAGTGGTCACACGGCATAGCATATGTGTCAGCACTAGACGCACGGCCGTATACCGAAGGGGATCCTGGAAATTTGCCGTTTAGGCGGTGTGCTGATGAGGGCGTCAGCCCATTAAGGGTGGGTGAGTGTAATACTTCGGCCCGATCTGTTGTGAAGCCCATGTGGCCTATGTGGATATGATGGTGGAACCGTGGGATTAGTCCCATATTGCTAGTTAAGAAAGAATTGTAGCAGCATATAATGCCTGTTGAAGTCAAACATAGCATCCCGGGTTAACCCTTTTAGACGAAGCGAGGCCGAAAAGTCTAAGTGGGTGTTATGCATGCTGAGGGCGTCAGCCCATTAAGGATGGGTGAGTGTAATACCCTGTTGAAGCCAAACATAGCACCCCGGGTTAACCCTTTTAGACGAAGCGAGGCCGAAAAGTCTAAGTGGGTGTTATGCATGCGTGGGCCAGCCCCGTAGGTGGGCTAGGTTCTAAGCGATTTTGGGCCAGGGTGTTACACATGTTCTCTGAATCTTTAACAACTATTAAGTCATCCAACTGCAGCATCTTGCATCCTTTTGTGTTTGGGGACTACCCGGAGAGCATGAAGAAGGGCGCCGGCTCCCGCCTCCCATCCTTCTCCCAATATGAATCGGAGCTGGTTACCGGTGCATTTGACTTCATTGGGCTGAACCACTACAACTCCATTTATGCCACCAACAATCCTGCTGCGTCCAAAATGCGTGTTAGGGACCAAGCTGCTGATGTTGGAGCTTTGTTCAAAGGTTGGAATGCTTTTCGTTCAAAAAAAAAAAAAGGTTGGAATGCTTTGTGAATCTCTGTTTGTTTTCTGAATGTTTCTGAATATTGCTCATTTGCATGTACATGCCTGTGAATCTTTTGCAGAAACCAAGGATGGCCCATCTGTTGCACAGGTGCGCTGATCATAATACTTAATTGTCCCAAAACTTTTGTAGTGTACTAGAGTAGGTATCAATTTGACATGACTAGCTACAACTGCTGAAAAATGGTGCTCCTCAGTATATACCTGGCAGAATGGCTGATCCTCAGGGACTGGTGCATATGTTCAGATACCTCCGGGAAAAATATGGGAGCATCTCGTTTTATATCCAAGAAAACGGTGATCCTCCGTCTTGCCAATTGAACCTCTAAGATATAACCTGCACCATCACTTAAAAAGCTCAAAAGAGATCACTTTCTTTTGAACAAAAAAAGAGATCACTTTCTAACACGCAATTTAATCGGAGACAATTTGCAATGGCAACTGCATCATTCAGGCTGTGGGCAATCCGATGACACCCTGATGGATGTAGAAAGGATTGATTTCCTAAAGAAGTACATCGCAGGAACACTGAAAGCCATCAGGTAAATTTCATAGTTTTGTCCACACAGAAAGGCATAGCTCTTGGATGCTTTGGCAGATGAGATTTGGCAATGCGTGGCTGGTGTCAGGGATGGAGCCAATGTGAAAGGCTACTCTGTGTGGTCGCTCATGGATCTCTACGAGTTATTCGGCGGGTACAGGGGACACTTCGGCCTCGTCGCTGTCGATTTTGGGGACCAAGAACGGCGAAGGCAACCAAGGCTATCTGCACGCTGGTACTCAGATTTCTTGAAGAACAATGCCACCATTGATGTGGAGGATCAGGAGCTGCAGCTTCTCATGCTCGACTATGACGGCTCGATCCAAAAATGCACTTCCCTGCTCTAGTAGAGCAAACTCTGGAGATACAAAATGAATCATTCCTCCGTGTCTTTTGGATTGGCACGTAGATTAACGAGATTGTAAAATTATGAGTAAACGATTTTGCTATTTTGCAGTCGCATGCGAAATGTAAAAGGGCACGGGCCACCGTGAAATGAAGAGGGACGTTTACGATTTGTGATAGCTAGGATCTGCCGCCCGTCTTCTCCATCTTCAGGGCCACCGCTATCTTATTCGTCTCCAGCATTGTTGCCACATGAGGTCCGATTTAGGGTTCGGGGTTTGGGATACTCCTGTGCCCTAAGGGCTCAGAGGGGGCCCGGTGCCTAGGGGGTGGCAGTGGATTGGCGGTGGGGTTGGTTTCGTGATAGGGGTGGCGAATGGCCGGCGGTGGTGCCAGAGCTGTGGAAACGGGCGGTAGCGGCAAAAGGATCGACATACACATCAGCCATATTAGGATGGTTGGAACTGGCCTGTAATACCCTAGCCCAAAATCGCTTAGAGCCTAGCCCAACTATGGGGCTGGCCCACGCATGCATAGCACCCACTTAGACTTTTCGACCTCGCTTCGTCCAAAAGGGTTAACCCGGGGTGCAATGTTTGGCTCCAACAGGCATTATATTGTAACACCCCGGTTTCACAAGAACTCAGAATGCTACCAACTCTCCAAAATCTATAAAATTTCGACAGCATCTCCTCTGTTTATATGGACATCCACGACAGGCAATTTATATCCAAAGAACAAATAAGCATTTCTATCGACCAGCAGCCCAATTAAAACTATAATAACTACAAATCTCAATTATACACATGACTCGACTATTTAAGTAAAACTCAAGCAAAACCATTGTAATAATTTAACGTGAGAGGCAGTGAGTGCTCAAGTCCAGGTTCTATATTCCCATTCCTATGCATGATTGACATCACCTGTACCTAAAAACTAAATAAAAGCAAGAGTGAGTATTCAACAATACTCAGCAAAGTATATGTATAAACTAGGGAAATCGAAATACAAGAGCAACCAAAATTACTTCCATTAATTCATACCCTTCATTCTCAGAAACATAAACATCTGTTAGTACAAATACTCCAAACAGATCACTTCTCATTCAATCGTTGCAATGCAATGCACATGCGTCTGTACTGTGAGCTCATACTGGTATAGTTAGGTGCGCACCCGTTGATGCCACACCTTACCCGTCCTTTTCAGACGGGGACCAATTACTCCACTCCCGTGGAGTGCCTACTAAGTAGCCTCAGTGGGATGCCTACCCGAGGGTAGGTCCTGTCATATGAATGCAATGCAGGAGATGCAACTTATACCAATAATCAATTTTAATAGCAAGTATAAAATTTGCATTGCCTCAGTAATCATAGCTTCACCAAACACATTCATCGATTGCATCAAAATAATAAAAACCCGTCTTCCAACCATGAAATAAGAGCAATCACAAAGCAATCGGACCACATAGTCATATAGCGTCAAACAAACATGTGTTTAACATATACTTGCCTTTAACCGCGAGGATCCGGACGAAGTGTAGATTGATATCGATCCACTCCCACACCCAACAAAATGTCAAGCCTCAATACAATATTCAACAAGTCGAAGGAATGGAATGACGACGCCGACCCGGAAAGAAAGCCGTCTGCAAGAGACATACCAATCAACCAAACTAGCACCAATATCCAACATCATGAGAAAACTAATACAAATTGCTTAGCTTTTCATTCTCTATACCAAAGAGTCTACTTTACCAACCATCTATTATTATCTATATAAAATTTCATTATCTAGTCCAACATGTCAAAAGCTTAATACGAAACCTCGTCACAGCCTACATTGGATAGCAGCACGAAAACGGTCATATGTCCCAAACCGCTAGGCCAAATCACGCGTTCTTGGATGCGTTGGAAAGCTAAGAACATACCCTACAATTCTTTCCATAAGGTCGTGCTAAGATTCTGGACCTAAATAGCACGAATTTAACTCGCAAGCTACTGCACAAACAGATTGCCAACTAATTCTACAATTTCCAATCTTAGGGCTTGCAATTTATCACAAATCTCACCATACTCATCATATTAGAGGGCAAATCATAGCATATTACCTCAATTTGCAATCCTTCCCACGGATTTGGGTGAAACCCTAACTCCCTTCTTTACCTTCCTCCTTCTCTACCTCTTTTTCCCCTTTGCCTCCTCCCGTCGGTCTCCACTAGAAGCAGCAGGACGGCGAGATGGTGGCGGCTCGGCCACGGCACGGCGTCGGCGTGGCGCTAGGCGGTGGCGGCGCGCTCCACCGGCGGGGCAAGACGGCGGGAACAGCGGGGACGGCGGCTGGGCAATGAGGACGGGAGAGAGGAAGGACAGGGGCGGCGGCGACGGTTTGCCCTAGAGTGAACCGACGGGTTCACTCCCCCTGCCTATTAGTCCCAATAGGTGGGTCGGCGTGGGCCCTTGGCCCACGGACTATCACATATATGCTACTAGAACTCTTTCTCAACTACCAATATGGGACTAATCCCGTCATCACATCCACATGGGCCTCACAACACATCGGGCCGGAGTATTACACTCACCCACTCTTAATGGGCTGGCGCCCTCGTCAGCACACCGCCTAAACGGCAAATGTCCAGGATCCCCCTTGGTATATAGCTGTGCATTTAGTGCCGACCCATATGCCATGCTATGTGACCACTCTGGGTCCACACAAGCCATGCGCCATATGCCATGCTGTGTGACCACTCTAGGCCTACACGAGCCAGGCGCAATATGCTCGCGCAACTAAGCCCACACGATCTGCCGCACAGCGATGGTTCTCACAACACATCGGGCCAGAGTATTACACTCACCCACCCTTAATGGGCTGACGCCCTCGTCAACACACCGCCTAAGCGGCAAATGTCCAGAATCCCCCTCGGCCATGCGCTTAGTGCTGACCCATATGCCATGCAGTGTGAACACTCTGGGCCCACACAATCCATGCGCAATATGCTCGCGCACAAGTCATTATTAAAGTACCTTTCATGATAGACTAAATCATAACAAAAATAAATTATAATTATAAATTTTTTTGAATAAGACGAATGGTCAAAGTACGTGTCAAAAAAGTCAAACGACTTATAATTTCGAACGGAGGGAGTAATAGCTAGGATCTGCCGCCGTCTTCTCCATCTTCAGGGCCACCGCTATCTTCTCTGTCTCCAGCGTTGTCGCCACATGAGGTCCCATTAAGGGTTCAGGATTTGGGATACTCTTGTGCCCCAAGGGCTCAGAGGGGGCCCGAGGCCAAGGGGGTGGCAGTGGATTGGCGGTGGGCTTGGTTTCGTGATAGGAGTGGCGAAGGGCCGATGTTGGTGCTAGAGCTGTGGAAACGGACGGTGGCGGCGGAAGGATCGGCATACACACCGGCCATATTAGGATGGGCGGAACTGGCCAGCGGCAAGTAGATAAAGGGTAGAGCGGTGAGGCGGTGGGTGCACCGCCAGTCGTGGGCGGTGGCCAAAGGAGGTGCGCGGAGCAGCAGCAGTGACATGATTGAATCAGGGGGTGGAGGGGATTGCAGCGGGAGGGGAGGGGATTGCGAGGTGGGGGACCAACAGTTAATGGACAGATGGATCTTAGCCATTGGATTTTGATCCAATGGCCAGAAATATTGGTTGCACAAATGCAAAAATGCAGGCACATGTGAATAAGTCGATCCCTATTATAAATTTCTTCAAATTTGATAGAGAACATCATGTGAGATTTCTTTTTGTAAATGTACGAAAGAGAGAATTGTATAAATAATAAAGATAATCAAGGAATAACATTAATAAATCCACGTGCACTTTTTAAAATAAGACCGTTCAAACTACATGCCTTGTATGAAAACTAAGAGCATCTCTAGCAGGGTCTGCTTTTTTACTATTGCTACAGTAAATAGCGCCCAACAAATTCAAAAAACCAGACTGCGTGTGTGTGCGCGTGCTGGCAGCTGGGCTTTTGATGCAGGGGCTTGATACAAGGGCTGATGCACATGCTCTAAGAGAATAGAATTTACCATAATATATATTGATAATTCAGAGTTTGTCAATTTGTTGTTTAATGTGTTTTTTGTATGTACTGAATTCTAAAACAACATCGCAAAAAGGAAAGGAAACAAATACTCAAGAATTCTTTTGAAACCTCATAGCACCATGGTATTCAGAATTTTGTGCTTTCTGCATGTTTCTAAAAAAATGTTATTGAGTAATATGAAACTTTCATGATAAAAAATATTTCCGATTTCTACTGGGACATAATTAAAAAGTTAAAATTGTGTGCTTTCAAGATTAGATAAACAAAATTATGCGTTCCTAGGCTTTTTGTGCACAAGGCATGTCCATGCCAATCATCCGGGGCGAGCAAATGATGCCAAATATGGGCAGATCCTGCCCAAGTTTAAATACCAGGTAGCGAAGCCCAAACTTGGAAATTAGTTCATCAGTTTCCTTCTTTCTTTTCAAAAATCATCTGATTTCATTTCTAGTTCCATGCCACTGAAAAGTTTGCACTTCATAAAAACAACTTTTTGTGGCCTCCTACGGTACTCCCTGAGACCATTAAGCACGGTAGATTTCCAACCATGCGGCTCCAGTGCACCATGTGTCCTAGCATCATCATTTGTTGGCGTAGTCATGCGCGGCCTAGCGCCGAGTTCCTAACGGCATGCTCCTTGCTAGTCTTCGTCGCCATTTGAATTCTACTCACCAGCGCCAAAATGGTCCAGCCTGAACGTCGTGTTGCCGGTGGTGACGCCGCCGCGCACCGCGCGGATCTTGTGCAGTGCGCACGATCTTGTCCACCACGTCGAGGCGGCCGGAGACCGGCCAGAAGAACCAAGCAAGGAGGAAGTTGGTGACCACGTCGCTGAGGCTCTCGTTGCTGCACTCGCCGATGGCAGTGAAGCGGGAGAGGAAGTTGTCCCTGCATGCCACCGAGCCCCTCTCAGCATTCGGACGATCCGATTAGCGTAGGTGCGGATGGTGGCGAGCGCCGCGTGCATCTGCCTAGACCTGATCATGGGAAGCCTGGCCCGGAAACTCAACCCAGATCTGACCCCCCTCGGCTCGATCGGTGCATCGGGCCGGGCTCGGGCCTCAATCTGAAGCCCGGCCATTGGCTCGGGCCTGATATTTGCGCTATTTTAGTTGTGGTTAGGCCGGGCCGTTGGGCCTCGGGTCGGGCTCAGGACCGTTTTGGTGCCCAACGCACCGGGCCGGGCCGGGCTAATGCCTGGTCCCGTGCGATCCGGCTTTTTCGAGCCCGACCCGAAACTCGGTCCGGCCCGACGTTTGAATAGGTTTGATCCGCCGCTCGGGCCCCATGTTGAGCAAGCCGACTTGACCGGCGACATGAACCGTGCTGCGATGGTAATATGCACGTCGTTGAACGTGCGCATGAACTCCACGCTCGTAGGCGGCGCCGCCGCTCCCCTTGGCGAGGCACGTTGGGTCCAAGGCCTTGGTACGCACCGTGCGATGGGAATCGGAATAAGTTATTGGAAAATTAAAGGATGTGGGGTTGGGGTCTCAATGAGATCTCATAGACACTATTAGATCGATGATCAGATTAGACCAACGGTTATAAACAGTTGGAGCGCATATTAAAAAAAAACTCCTTTTTGCACAGAGAGACAGATACTCAGTAAGTTCTATATTGTTTTGTGGCCGGCTAAGCGACTGTTTATTGACTAATCAAGACGATGATACAAGTTATAGCTCTGCTTTCCGGCTGGCCGTCGCCGCTTAGATGGGCGGCGCCGCCCTGACGATGCCCTCGAAGGAGAGAAGCTTCTCCGGCTTGTGCTCCGCCGTCGCGTACAGCACCACCGCCCTGTACATGTCGTAGGCGCCGACGCGGATGGACGCGCGGATGGTGAGCTCGTAGTCGAGGTTGTAGACGGCGTCCGCGATCCGGACCCGGGCGCTCACCACCTTGTCGAAGGCGAGCACGCTGCCCTGCTGGACCACCGCCCACTCGCCGAGGTGCTGGATGAGCGGCTAGCTTCTCCACGTTCACCACCGGCCTCCATGGGCTGGGGTCGCCGGCGGCGATGGCGGCCGCCGCGGCGGCGACGACGACGAGGAGGCTGCAGGTCCTCATGGCTGCTTACTTGCTAGGTTTCAACTTTGAGGTACGTATCTTGCTATCTTTGGATACGATTGGTGGCGTTTGCAAAGAGACGCGGTGGCTGGTGGCTAGAAACATGGACATTTATATTTATAGACAGCGCATTAGCAATGCAGTTTTTCCGTTCGTTTCTTGCTATGTCATGTAGTATAGAAAGATATTATGGCATATATTAATTAATGCAAAGAGAGAAGTTTTTTTTAAGAAACCATTTCTACACATCTCAAAGCTTTAGAAATAATACACAGAGAGAAGATGCTTTGAAGAAGGGAGAAAATATTAATGACGTAAACAATGTTAAGATACAATGCAACGAAGCCATCGTTTATTCTATAATTTTTAAGTAACATGTTATCTATAGAAATAATGTTTAAAATTTTGCATTGAAACTGTCCGTACTGGACTATTGGTGGCATGCCGGAATCAGTTGGTGTGTGTTTTAGTATCAATCAATGTCAATTGATTTGCTCTAAAAATAAAAAGTATACGATTACGCAGATATAGATTGGTTCTTGCTGCATTTATTTGCTTCTTTTTCTCTCTGGTTTGCACCACCGCGTGAATGTTTGTCGCTTGCCTCTGTGCCAGGAAGAAAATGCTACGCATTTAGGATATGGAAAACTAAAATGGTGTTGATTAATAGTTGGTAGTGATTGATGTTATGATGTGTAGCTGGAGTATTAGGTCATGTTCTTTTGAGCTGATCTGAACAGCTGAATGGCTAAAATGACTGAACCTTCGAGAGCTTCTCGAGGTAGTCTTGAGATTCGGATACATTTCGTTTGACTTGCTTTTTAAAGTGTTAGGACCCACCTTCAAAACAATGAAAAAAGGGCTCAAAAAACTCAAATCATATGTGTTTTCAAAACGTAGATAAGTCGTTAAGTTGTTAAGCGGTTAAGTTGAAAAGAACTGGGCCTTAATCAAGGACCATACAGTGTAAATTGCTTGACTGAAATTGAGCCTGTAGGTGCGCCCACGTTGACTAAGATGATGGCAAGTCAGAAATGTCCATAACAAAACAAGGTCATCATTCATGCTGCCGGAACGATGTGAACAACACGAAACTCAGCTTTCCCGTCCTTAAGCATCTGCATATCGACAACATATTGATCGATTGCTTCCTCGTAGGCCTTCAGCTGTTCTTTTGCAATAGATGTACTATTTGCAGGACGGTTTGGAGTAGGCAGATGAGAACGAGTCCCCGTAAGATGGCCCTAGAGATGCTGATTGTCGAGACAGATGCAGAGCAAGGTGGACCATTCTTGAAAGTTAGTCCCATCAAACACCATGGTCGAAAGTGGCATCACAACAGTGACAAAAGTTGTAGACTTTTCTTTTACCAATTTTTTTTCTCTTTTCTCTCTCTTATTTTTAACTATATCCTAGATCTAGATGAGAGACCACCGATAAAGGCCACATGATCTTTGGTTGCGGCAGCCTAAGGGAAGTCCTAAAGACTAGTGGCGGTGTCCTGCAATGTTGGTGACGGTTGTGTCCCGGGACAGTGGCGACCCTAATTCGGGCTGCGGTGGCCCAATTTGACCTGAGTCAGGGAGGCGGCGGCCCAAGGTGAGTAGAAACGGCCTAAGTAAGTCGGTAACGCGACGTGCTAAAGAAGGTGTTGGTGACTGCTGTTACAATGGCGGTGACATGCAAGCCTACTGGAGAGGTGGCTATGGACAAGAAATGATGACTTCAACATGATAGAGAAGAATAGCGATGGCTTGAAGAAGTGATGGTTGTAGATCTAGATCTGGATAACACGAAGATAGAGAGAGAAGCATGATGGTGGTGACATCACCGGCAGGGATCACCGTTGGCGATGACGGTTGGGGGACACCCTAGGATACCTAGGGTTTGGTAGAGAGCTCGTATATTTTTATACCATGTTATGATGTGCATCCTGTAGTAATCAGTGACCATAGGCTAGTATAAATACATGTACAAAGGGCAGATAATGAAAGCTATAAACACACACAAAGCCTATAAAAGGGCCATATACACTACACACACACACAATTGAATGTAATCCCAAGAACAGGTCTCACACATATTCCTGCTAATGCACAATCATATTGAAAATTTATAAAATTTTAGTCAACTGAATTTGTGTGCTAGCCAGTCTAATAGTGTAGTTTTCAATAATGTGCACAATTTTAGTAGAATATTTTCTCATTTATTTATTTCGTAGGATCAACAAACTTATATATTGTCTATATTATATATTGTTGATTTTTATCTTGTTTGGATTCGCAAACGTTAACCATGCATGCTCCAAGGGCTATAAGTTGATTCACCCCTCCAAGGGCTATAAGTTGATTCACCCCTCACAATTAGGTGCAACAGTCTAACTTAGATCGGTCCAACACTATTTAATCAATATTGATATACATTTTCGTCTTTTCTACTTTAATTGTTATAGTACTAGGATGGCCAAAGTTAGGCCCTCATTGTCATTGGCCATGCGTTTGCATGCGTTCATGTTCATATTTTTCTTGGTTCACAAACGAGGGGTGGCAATGATCCGAGCTTGAGCAAGCCAGGACTGCCTCGACTAGGTTGTTGATAGGCTTGGCTCAAACTCGACTCGGCTACAATGCGTGCTATAGAAAAAGCTCGACTTGGGCTCATCATGAGCTCGAGCCAGCTCGTGAGGGCTTGTGAGACCAATAATCAAATAAAAAAGTATCCTGTATGGCACTCACTGGTTCATTCAAGTTCCAAATTCAAAACTATGGCTGTGCCACACTCACCACCACCAACCCACCCCTTTTTTCCCGTCCTCCATGTGCGACAGCCTGCTCCTCCTCGACGACAACACCTTCCACAACTCTCGACCATGGCCTAGACGGCTGGACCATCCCTACCGACACCAACTTGAAGGTAGCGGCCGACGCAAATCTGTAGGGAGGTGGCAGCATCACCGCCTGGAGGAGGAGGGAGAGAGGCGGCGGTGTTGTCCGGCCTAGAGGAGGATGGAGGGATGCGACAGCAGCATCTGCCTAAGCTTGTTTCCTCACTGAGAGAGAAAACAAGCCCGATCTCAAACTCGTTGGCCCATGGGCCGAGCAAGCCGAGCTAGAAACAAACTGCTCATGAGCCGTTCACGAGCCCCAAGCCAAATTACCAACCATTTGTTAAGGTTCATGTTTATATTGGGTGCCTATTTATAGTAAAAAAACTTATAAAACAAGACATTGAATAATGGGGTATTCTGATAATATAATCTGATACATAACGCAACAGCTAGCGGCGGCGGCGTTTAATTTCTGTGAAAGAAGAGCAAGAAATGTGAAGCGCTCGTGCCGTCCATGTGATTCCGATTTCTGACCTCCCGGCCCGGCCCACGTAGCCCCCAACTGAATAAAAACCCGTTGCTTCCCTCGCTTCTTCTCCCCTACTTCGCCAGCTGCCGGCGGCGCTGCAAGAACACCAAAGCCTCGCGCTCTTACTCGCCGCCGCCGCCACGCCGCCGCCGAAGGTCAGACTCCTCCCCTTTCCACCCTCCCTGAATCTCCTCCTCCTCCTCCTCTCCCACCCACCCTTTGTGCGTCGCGCACTTCACAGTCCTCGTAGCGCCGCGCGCCGCGCGCGGTGTTCCCAGCTCGCTCGGCGCGGCGGCGCGCCGCTCTTGTTCCTCGCGTCAGTCGACCAGTGCTCGGTTAGGATTCATTGGAGACCTCTTTCTCCAGGGAAAAATCGAGGATTGCTTCATGTTCTCCAAGAAACGGCTAGCTATAGGCTTTGGTGTTTGTTCATGTTTTTGGAGCGAATCTAGCTCGTTCTTCGGTTCGAAAAATATCAAGACCCCCTAGTGTCGTTACCTCTTGTCTCTTGCCGCCATGGCTTGCTGGTGTCGTGATGTCCAGGCCCAAGTCAGGCAGCCATGGATCATTAGAGGTTTTTTGAGACCAACTTCTTTGGATGGGAGCTCCAGTTCTCTGATTTGGCGTGTTTCTTTGTAGCTCAGTACCGTGTCACATGCCTGCCTTTGATGTGTTGTTTGGTGCCTGCTCTTGTGCTGCAGTGTAGCGAAATTTGCCACCTTCAGGCAAGAGGCTTCACTGATGTATCATGTACCAGACTAGCAGCTAGCCCATACCTTAATTTGGTCAAGAAACCATTGCTGAGTAAGGAAAATATGGAAATCGTTAGCCAACGCTATTTGGGAAGTTGAGCTCTATCAATGTAGTAAAGTAGCCTTGTTTGCGATGTCGATCGGGTAGCTCGATTTCTCGATAGGTAGTCTGGTAAGAACGTTCCTCTGATTAAACTAAGGATTTGGAGAAAAAGAGGCTACCGATGGCGCTTGCTAAGAAGGTGCTTATTATCTTCGCTTTGCTAGTTCGGTTCTTCCGCCAGCTACTCTGGTCGGTGACTTTGAAAGCAAAGAAAAAAACCTAACATACTTTGCTACAAAAACTTCAATAGTTTGATTTGATTTCTGGTTGGCCCTTCCTGATTTAGAGATGCACCTGGATTTTTTCTATCCCAGTGAAATTGGCCACGTCCATGCAGAAGTTTTCTTCAGTGTGGTGCTTGGGACATGCCACTGTCACTTCCCTTGGCCAATAAACTATGATTGAGCAGGAAAAGCCGGCCCTTAGAGCTTAGTTCCTTCATGCTGTTCTTTCTGGTCGATATGTTCATAAGCTTTTTTGGTGGGTTGGTTTTTATCAATCGAGGTTGGGGCCTTCCAATATCAAGCAAATGCACTTCTAGAATTTCGAAAATGATAAAAAAAAGATAAAGCTTGCAGTGAGGGAGGGAGAGGAATGAAAAAAACGTTGGCAAAATGTAGTTCAATGACCCCCTAACATGTCCGAATCTCAGACCAAACCGACAACGTTTGACCTCTCATCAAAGACAGCATGAATTCTCAAACTTACTGCAACTCGAAATGACTAAAGCACTTTCAAATCTAGTACTCCACTAATCCAATCCATATAAATCAGAGATCAACAAATTGGGAACATATTGATTGAGTTTGGTGACGATCCAATCCCATTTGCCTCTCTAATCACAAGCTTGATGAAGATCACATAAAAGCAACCCAATATGGAAAGAACTCTTCTCCTATCCTCTCCTCTTATTCTTTAGTGCGGATCTATTGATGTGGTGCTCTCTTTTGCTCACAGCAGCAAGATTTCTTTTACTTTGGGAGAAACGGTGGCTAGGGTTTTTTATTCTGTCAGCCATCCATTCACATATAAATCAATAGCTAACATTTATTGGGCTTTGATGGATCGCATCTCACCTCATCACAAGGGACTAGACCCATCATTCTTTCCCGCCAACTTAACGTAAGAACATCTGTAGAAGAAACTGTAAAATAAAGTGTGCAGGGATAGAATATTTGTTGGAGGAAGAAATCTTTTAGAGTGTAGTGTAAAGTGCGAAGAAATTTTAGAGGAATGGATGAAATGTGCAGTGAATAATGTTTTAGGATGTGTCTTTGAAGTGCCAGGCGGAGATGCTCTGAGGAAAACTTTCCAGCAAATTCTTTACCTGATTTCCACCTAGGGCTTGTGAGTTTAGCCCAAGGTAATTTGGTCTTTAAATAAAAGGTTATGAATAAAAATGAACTTAAGTGGCTAAAATAGCAAATCATTTTGTTTGCACTTGTGACCTTTTTTTTGTTCTTATGAAACATTATCGATGTACATAGTTCAACGCGTATGAACTATGTGTTTACTCTTGTAAAATATTTTGTTTGTCCTTGTGAAACACGACCAAAAGTGTCTTTAACATTTTGTTTGTTATTGTAAAATATTTTATTTGCTTTTGTGAAGCCCCGAATAAAATAACTAAAACATTGTAGTTGCTATTATGAAACAATTTATTTTATCATATGAAATACTTTATTTGTTCTTATAGAAAAATTTGTTTGCACTTGTGAAACAATACCCATAGAAAACATATGAAATATTTTATTTGCTTTCGTGAAACATTTTATTCCTTTTCAAACATTTTATATCATCCATACACGATGTTCCCACATCTAGTGTTCCTCTAGGCAACGGCCAATTGTCCCACTTTTTCTTAAGACGGTCAACACACCTAGGTGGTCCCAAGCACTCACCGCTCGCTAGGTGGACCTAGATGGGCGTCTCTAGATGGTTTTTGGCTATAATTAATAATTTATAACATGGTTGTACGGAATATTGTCTATTAAAAATATATGTTTTATTATATGAAATGTCAAATGTATCACGCAAACGCATTTCTACCATATAAAATGATAATACAAAAGTAAATAATAGTCATATATTACAATCAAAATGTACGTTTGGGTGCAAATATGTCACACTCTAGATGCTAGGTGGTCCCTTTAGGCCCCACCTAGTATAACGTTGCCCACTTCCATCTATTGCCCGTAGGGGTGGAAACAAACCGAGCCTGAGCGGTTCAGTCTTGGCTTGTTTTTGCGAGCGCGGCTCGGCTTGCTTGAATGACCGAGCTGAAAAGTTGACTCGGCTTGGGCTCGATAAAGCTCATGCTCGTTTATAAACGAGCTGAGCCCGAGCTGCTCACGAGGCACGAGCTAAAGTTTCAGCCCTAATTGCAAGTGCATGGAATGTCTAGGTTGTTTTATCATATGTTCACGTTTCTTAGTTAAAACCGGGTGTTTCCTTTGGTCAAACACAAGAAACGGTCGAGATTGACTTGCCGCAATCAGGAATCCCTCTCATCGAAACCACTCCTATATTTATCCGGAGTGACAAATGTTCGATTCTACTTTCTGGTGTGACAAATTCCAGAGTAACAAATCCTATATTTTCTCTAACTTTTTTTCGAGTTTTTGAGATCAGTATTGTGGGGGCATTGGGAAAAAAATTCATAGGGTGTGTATAAATAAATGAATATAAATGAGATGGAGTGGTACGATATGTAATAAGTGTCACTTGTCGCAGCCCATCTAGGCCCATTGGAGAGGCCTATTAGGGTTAGATTCCCTTCCTAAACGCTTTGCTACGTTTTTTTTGCGTTTCTTTGTTTTTTTTCTTCCTCCCGCGAGTCACTCCTCCCTTCGACAGCTGAGCTGCCGCCGCCGCCGAGCTGCAGCTCGCTCCTTCACCATAGCAGAGAGCGCCCGGGGAGGTCACGAGAGGCGCGAGGGTCTTCCAGGGGGCGGCAGTGGTGGCGCGTTGCCGCCTGGTGCGAGCGTGCGCCAGGCGGCTCTCTGGCTCGGGCTGTCGGTGCTGGCATTGCTCCTCCTCGCCGCCTCGTGCAGGCGGCGCGTCTGGCTGCGCTTACGCATGCACCACCGCCCCGGAATCGCCCATGAAATCCCGGCTCTGTCGCCCTCCGTCGGCGCGCGAGCGAGACGCCGTCGTTGGTCAGTTCCGCGAACACACTCGGCTGCGAGTTCATTCTGTAGTTATTAGGAAATTGGAGCTCGACTGTCAACGCTCAGTGGTTCAGAAGAACATTCTTGGACGGAGAAATCCCGGGCTGCGGGTGAAACTCATTTTTAGTAGCTGGAATTGTGAAAAATTTAGGATTTTGTCGCGCACCGTCTGATGTAAAATATTGATTTTGATGAGTTCATTTATGCCTAATTTGGATAATTCAGTCCTAGTGATACTGGTGGCGATTGAAAATGATATTCTTCATTTTTAAGGTCTAAATGACAAAAGGATTGAGCTTTTTTTTTTTCTATCATTCAATTTTTTGTAGTTCTGTTCGTATAGATTGGAACCTATGATTTATCTCAACCCAGTTTAAAATCTTGATCTGGGGCTCTCTAGTATGTTTCTATATTTGAGTTGCTACTGAATTCTAAATGTAGTTGGTAGCTTATTGGGCCTGTCTTGTGTAAGTTCATTAGCATGTCAACTTGGAAAGGCTACTAAACTTCTAGAAGTCTATCAATATGTTGCTAGGCAAGTAGCTTTTATTTTGTGGCGGCTATTGTGTTGTTCGTTTGATATTATTTGGTGTTCAATGTGCATTGCAGTGTGATGAGGATGGATAAGGTCTATTTTAATTATCTGATGACTAATTTTGTATTCGGTTTATACTAGAGGGAGGTATACTTGTATGCGGTGGGGCCAAATGCACCCAGTTTGTGCACAATTGGCATCCTTGTGCGAGTGGTACTCTTATGTGCTTGGAGTACGGTCCTTACAGGATATCTCAAAGCTTGTACCACGAATTTGTTGAATCCCTTAAGAACCATTGTTAATTTTCTGCACCCCATGTATAGTCAAAATTTTTTCTTCCTCATGCTATACACATTGTATCTTTTATATTATCATGAGTTTTGTTGAAAATGTTTCTGTTTTCTTAAATTTGGCATTCATATAGAGATTGAAGTCAACTATAAGATGGGGGATGCTAATGGAGTAATGGATTGTGATGTTGACATCATTGGCCCAACTGGTGGTGCTGCTTGCAGCAAATTAGCCAAAACTGAAGACCCTGACGCCACTGAATGTTCAAGTTCTTTCGGGGACACTTTATCAGGGTCAGATGATGATACAAGGCCTTCAGAGATTAGCGACATCGAGGTGGACTCACCATTCTGCCGCTATCCTGCTAATGGTCATGCTGCTGCTCTCATGGAGGCGGCTGTTGCTGAAAATTTGGACAGATTATTCAAGTAAGTTGCTTGGATTATTGATTACTTTCCATCCCCTTTTCTATCTTCCTAAAAATGTCCAATTCATCCTTTGTGTTGTCAGTTATCACCTAGTGATGTGGTGAAGGCTTCACTTTCATGGTAGGTGAGAGCCAAAATTTGATTCTTTATTTGCTTGTCTAACTCATGGCCGGCTGGTCCTAAATCCTAATATACAGTATATAGGATTGATGCCTTATAGGAAAAAAAATTGTGCGCCATCATAGAAGCCTTCAATCTCTTCTCTACCACCACTTAGCATCTTACCTTTACGTGCCATTGCGTTTTGTGGGTGGTTCTCTCATATGCCAACAGTGAAAATTTTGAAATGTTTACACAAGTTTTAAAAAATACAATGTCATCGATGTCGTACAAGCAAACAACTTGCAAAAAGCAATGACATGTAAGGGTAAGATGCTTCAGTGATGGCACGGAAGGGTTTGGAGACTTTTGCAATGGTACATAGAAAATTTTCCCGACAAACTAACCAATTCTATCCCTAAATTGGATTCATCGGATTAACAAACTAACCAATTCTATCCCTAAATCCATTTTGCAGTAACAGGCAAAGATAGTCAGCTGTTATATACTCATATAGTCACTTTATATTTCACAATTTTAATATCCTTTGGCCCGGTGCTCAACTCCACATGTGGTTCAAATAAGGCTCTGTTTGTTTGAGCTGCAGCTTCTCTAAAAGCTGCTTCTGGCTTTTGATTCTGAGAAGCTAGCTTTTACAACCCACACAAGCTAGAAAAACCACCCAGAACTTGCTTTTTAGGTCACAGTACAATTTGGGCTTTTAGGGGTTTTTGGCTTCTTGGAAGGGGATTGCAAAAGCTGGCTGTTTGTTTGGGCTTCTAGCGGGGCTTCTAAGGGCTAGAAGCTGGCTAGAAGCTCAAACAAACAGGGCCCAAATATTATATGCTAACACAATTCGCTCTAGACTTGCAATTGTGGGACTCTCTCACCTCCACAACTCCACATGAACCATACGAGCTGCACTGCTAGATGATCCTGCTGTTAGTTGTTGCATAGTCACTTTATATTTGACAATTTCAATAGCCTTTATACATGAAAATTCTCAGAGATAAAGAAAGATGTCATTTGGTTGATGTGATTGATTTCGAAAATGGAATTTCACAATGTTTTTCTTGAGAAGACAACTTCACCAATGTCAGAAGTGAAGTGAGCAAGGGTCTGATTTGACCATTTCATGCACATGCTGACTCCATTTCATGGCTGACGCTTTAAAGTACGATTTGTTTCAGCAGTTAATTTCCTCAAACCCATATCTGTGAACATATGACCTTCATATGCTTTGATGGCATTGTAAAATTCTATGCCTAAGCAGTTGTATTAAAGAAGCTACCGTTGTAGGAGCATGGCACCTGAACTTTAGACACATCAGATTCCATTAAGGTTCTGTTCTTTTGGGCTGAATAGCTGAAATGACTGAATTTCGAGAACTTCTCGAGGTAGTCTTGAGATTTGGATCCATTTTGTTTGACTTGCTTTTTAAATCGTTAGGATCCACCTTCAAGACAACAAAAGAACGGACTCAAAAAACTCAAAGCATATGTCATTTCAAAACGTAGATAAGCCGCTAAGCTCTTAAGCCCAGAAGGACAGAGCCTAAATTTGTTTGTGTTTCTAGATTTGGAGTAGTGCCTGATGTTAGAGATATATTAGGCAACAGGAATAAGTCCATTTCTATGATTTGGTCTACTTTTCATACCTGAATTTGCAAAACTGAGTCTGAACACATCACAAGATGATTCCGCAAAACTGGGTCAGAACACATCACAAGATTTTTCTGCCTAGTGGTTTTATCGATGTGGCTTCCACGTCGAGGTGGTTTTGCTGACGTGGCTGTAACCACGCTGTAGTCACATCAGCAAAACAACCAGGGGAAACCACCTTGTGATGTTTTTGACCCGGTTTTGTAAGTTAAGGTATTAAAAGTATACCAAATCATATTTTATGGGGATTTTTTGGACCTGCGTGATAGTTTAGATACCTGAAATGGACTTATTCCTAGGCAATATTAAGTGTCCGTGTCTAGAGTTCGTACCCTTGTAAAGAAGTTCTTGCCTTATATGGCTCTTCTTTGTACCCTATATATACATATCCGTGGTCTACGAGTCAATATAGGTCTCACATTCATAGCACCTGATGCCTTTGATTCCGAATCATGATGTTGTATCAATGGTTAACTATTCATTTGTTTCTTATATATGTTCAAGAAGGCAAAACACATTTAAGTATTTAATGACAACTTATCATCCCTTACAGGAAGAAAAAGGTAACTGATCATTGGAGAAAGTACATCAGCCCATTAATGTGGAGATGCCAATGGTTAGAGCTACGGATGAATGATTTGCAAACTCAAGTATCCAAGTATGACAGGCAGCTTGCGGTACTTAAGCATGAGAAGGAGTTGCAAACAAAAATGATCGAGTTGGACTGCTCCTCGTCAAGATCAGTGCCTTTCTCTTCACATTGCTATAGAAAGACTATGAAGAGGAGGAGAAGAAAAAGAAAAGAGGATAAAACAAATGCTTCCTCGTACATCTCAAACCACACTGTATTCTCATATTATGGTAAACATTATGTTCGACATTACAAATAAAGAATTATGAACTGCCTTGGTGACAGATCGTTGCATTCGTCCTGCAGAGAAAACAGAAGCAGATGGGCATTCTATAGACGACGATGGGAACTCAGGTATCACTGTTAATTGCTTAAAGGTTGCAAACAAATATGCTCTCTCAAATGTGTATGATAATAGTGATTGGTATGTCATGCATATTCTACTCTTATCTTCCTTACTGATTTCACTCACCAAAATATTTAGTGTTAAGTTCACTTATATAGCAAAAAAACTCTATTGGCTGCATCTTGCAACAAGGAATAAATTTATTTCCTGCTCACATAATAATGGCACACCAGATATGATAGTTCTATTAGTAAGATGTTTGTTCTCATGATTGTATCTAGAGTTCGGTTCTTACATATTGGCCATTAACGTGTTCTGTTGGAGTAAAATATTCAAATTATGTTATATATGTTGCAGATGGATTAACACAGTTTTTTCTTGACCTTGCAGCGGATGAAACCACAAAAGGAAACAATGATGCCGATTGGCTACTTGGTAAAGGAGGTGATTTTATTGTGGAACATATTCTTTTGAGCATTCAATCTGTTCAAGACAGAATCTTTAGTCTGAGATCAAATCTCAAGAAAGCAATGGCAAACAAGAGCAAGGACGTAACCCTTAGGGTTAACACACGGGTTAACGGTGCACAGAGCTCTAGTTTTTCACCAGGAAAGAGCAAATTTTCTGGAGTGCCTGAAAAATCACTCGAGGATTCATCGGATTGTGATATGGATGATGCTGACATGCCTGAGAGTGCTCTCTCAAGCTATGGAGAAGCTAACAACATGGATATTTTTGAGAGCACCATGAGCTTATTGTCGGCTGAAGATCCACATCATATGAGAGAATTACGCCAGGTAAGCTTGTAGAACTCATTTTCTCACCGCATAACAACTTAACTGGTAATGTTCCCGCATATCTGTAGGAGCCTGAGTTTCACGTAATGCCTATTCAATACTTGAAACTCCCTCGCTTAATGTTTCTTGTGAAACTTTTTCTCTGTCACAACTTTGTTCTACAGTTCGAAATTTAAACACTGCAGACAGGCCTAACAACCCATTTTTTAGAAGTGGTGAACATTCCAGCTGATGAATTTTTTGAATTCTGCGAATAATAGTGATAGTGGTCACTCCTGAAATTTTGTAATTTGTAGACGTACTCGTTGGTGATATTTGATTCATACCACGGCTAGGTCTGAAAATTAGCAATCCAAATAATTGTACTATTTGAATGAAGTTCTTGCGATATTTGTTTACCTGTTTCTTCTTGCATTGCTTGCAGAATTCAGAAGATGTGTTGATCGACAACCAAGCTGCTGAGGAAGGGTATCAAAACTTTGAGGTGATTAGTCATCCTTCCAAACGACTGAGGGTATCGGTCAAACGAGAAGCCGGGACACATTCTGAGAATGAGAGTGCTGCCCCCACGGTTTCGATCAAGAGAGAAGAAACTCAAGAAGGCACCACCAGCTTCAGTCTTCAGGGGTCGATTTTCAAGCCCTGCTACACGGGCAAGCGGAGAGGGCGGAGGCCCAAAATTCAAAGGCGAGGTGGAGGTGGTTCATCCGCATCTGCCCTCATGTGGAGGAGCACTCGGATTCGGAAAAAGAGGCAGTTTTAGGTGCAGGCTACCTCTGGGAATGCCTCTTACTGTTTAGGTTCGGTTCTTCGGTTTGATTAGATGATGGCGACTACTTCCAGTTTTTTCCCCCCTTTTCATCTGATGATACATTAGTTTATGCCATAAGAGCAAAGATCGGAAAATGGCACTACGGCTTCCGTGGCTATGTGCTTGTAATTTTCAAGGCAAGGTCTTTTTTTTATTGTTCTTGTTTATGTTCATGTACTGAACAGAAGTGAACTTCAGTTTAACAATATGATAAGCACCTGCTCAATCGCGTCTCATTGTTTCCAATCACTTACTCCACTGGAGTTGTTTGCACTCGTGTTAATCTCTACTACTTTAAAGCACGGATTGGTCTTGATGGTGGTGGTCGCAGTGCCAACTTGCAATCTCCACCCTCCATTCTATCCGATGGTTAAGATCACAAACACTTTGAAAGCATCGCCTCCCG
>SPJY01031644.1:466686-489147 GCA_005191435.1 Raddia distichophylla
TGAAATAAACAAGACAAAATTATGCTTAATTGCCTCGCTCTCTCGTTCTATTTAGAATTTGGCTTGGCTTAAAATTTTTGTTAATTTTATAGATCCGTAACATTCTGAAATATTTTTTTCGGGCTTTGTAAGTTTTTTTTGAATGATCTAAAAAATATTTCTTTAATAATTTTTTAGCCTTTCTATGCCTCTTTCCAACTACAAGCAAAACCAAACCAGAACTACGAATCAATGAGGACCATATAGGGATAAATAAAAGTACGAATCATGGAACAATATCCTAAATAAAAATAAGAACCCGTATGTCGATGCAAGCAAGTAGACCGTACGGTTGAAATTTTTTTAAACCTTCTAAATTTTTTAGAAATGACCTATGTTAGTCTAGATGGTTCACGTACCCCTTCGCATCTACTTGAGTTTATGTTGCCTCTAGCTTACTCACACTAAAGCCAGAGGATATGCTTTTGGCTGGCGGTTGCCTAGGTGGCTAGGTGGTAACACTACAAACATGTGGGTCTTTGACACATGTGATGGTGCTAGCGCACATGGCTGGCACATGCTGCTAGTATATGTCGAGGTGTTAGAAATCATGCTAATAGATTGAATCACGAACTGTAAGAGCAAACCGTCTTTCCTACCCTAGTTTGCCTATGTGGATTTCAGATTTTAGTCCCCAAACTCCAAACCGATGTAAAAAATATCTATATAAATTTTTTTGAGCTAGAGTATAAAATATACTTGATAGGATGGTACACTTGGATTGAGCTTCTACACTCGAAAATTTTTTGGTGAGGAGACAAAATAAGTAAACGGTTTTGCTCCTTTGTGGGCGCCTGCATTCTGTCGCGAGTGCAGGCGCTTGCTCGCGCGGGCGTAGCCACTCGCTCGCGCCAGCGTCGGCGGGCCGACGCCGCTGCTCGAGGCCGCCGTGCTACGTTCCGTCGCGAGCGCAGGCGCTCGCTGTAGCCGCTCGCTCGCGCAGCCGTCCGCGCGCCGACGCCGCTGCTCGAGGCCGCCGTGCTCGCGAATGAACGCCGTGTCAAAATGCAGGCTTAGTACTCGCTAACGCCGGGCCGCCGTGCTCGAGGCCGCTGTCGTCGCCTGCTCCGACGGCCCGTCGATCTACTCTTCTCTACCTCTCTAGTAGTTTACAGAGTTTTTTTTTATTTTTTATACTGTTTTTTCAGTACTTCAGTACGGTGAAATTTCTATACAATCGTACTGAAAAAAAGGATCGCTTGCACTAAATGCAAAACGCAGACGCCTGCGTTCTAGTCGGTCTCATAAGTAAAAGTTTGGCTCTCCATCTCACGAATACATAGCACTATTCTTCTCCACATCTTCTGCTTCGTTACGTACTATCCTGCTCTTCCCCCATCTCACCCCTCATCCTTTGCAGCTTCGCCTTGCCTTGAATGCCTTCCCATTCCCTCGTCGCCGAGTGACTTAGCATACCACCACTATCCATGGAACCCTAGCAATCTCGTCCTTTTCTCTGCACTGTTGTGAGGTCGATTTGTTTGGTACCTTTATCCAATACCGAACTTGGATTCGGTGCGAGCTCTCGTATGGTTCTTAGCTTATATCGTGGCCACCGTTCTACTTTGGTTTAGAAAAATCTTGATCCAACACAAATATGCTTGGATAGGGCAAATCAGCCAGTCTAGTGCAGTGGTGTGCATATGGCGACAATGAAATAAGGCTGCCTTGCAGGGCTAAACTAGCCTGATTAATCCATTGCAAAAGTCCCGTCCATTTCTCAGGTTTAATCATCTATCTATCTATTAGCTGCGCTACTGCTTACCCCAGAGCTCGCCACCTCAGCTTTCCTGGCTTCTCCTTCGCCCACGTCGCCCCCTGCTCCCTGCCGTCCGATCGCGCCTCGCTGTCGTTCCATCCGTCCGTCCGATTGGCTGGTCAACCTGTGCAGACGTGTTTGCATAAAACCCCCCTAGGTTCGCAAATTTCTGCTCAGGTCCCCGTCCATTCGCGGAAGTGGCCCTGCCTTTCGTTCCGTCCTCCCGGAATAATTTCCCCCACCCCCTCCACGTTTTCTGCCGCTCGCAGATCGACCCTTTTCGTCTTTGTAGATACACCTGGAGTTGTGCCCAAATTACCCGCCTTTGCCACCGAGGGTGGGTCCCCCGCGTCGCCCCCGTGCCCGAAACCTCCGCCCCACTCGCGGCCTCACCTCGCTGCAGCGCCCTCCTCTTCTCCCTACGCCATCTCCCATCTGCCCTCTCCTCTAGCCTGCCGCCGCCTCCTTCCACGGCAGACCGCCGCCGCCTCCTTCAGCTCCGTTGACCCCCACCCCTCCTACTCCCGCCGCTGCCTCCGGACAGGATGGATCCCGCAACGGCGCCTCCTCGGGTGTCCAGATCCGTGTCGCCCATGCTCTGGCCCCTCTTGTCGACTGTAGCTCCTCTCCGGCTTCGCCATTCCCATCCTTCCTACCTCCGGCGTGCTGGGCTTCACCTACCTCCTCCTCATCCCGTTGCTGCTTTTCGGCGCCGTCCGTCCGCCCCACGCCTTCCAGCCGGGGAATATGTTTTTTACCAGCACCCCCCACAATGGAGTCGCCAGATCTGGTGATGCCGGCATCCGAGATGCTTGGATCCGATGCCGCTGGGCCCTGTCGTCGCTAGATCCGTCGACGGCCAGCGCCGAACCAGCAGCTAACCCTATCTCCCTACCCCCATTTCATACGACGGCGCCACCACGTTCTTCGTCTCCGGCCATGGCACTGCCAGCAAGGCCTCAACTTGCACTGCCTACGACCGGTCGAACTACTCGGGCTGATGAAGCGACGACCAAAGGTATATTTGCATTACCATGCAGGTCTTAAAATTATTAGATTTTATGAGAGCTCCATTATTCAATTACTAATATATGCAGCCATGTGATTCCTTGTTTTCTCTAAAAAAGAAATGAGATTGTTCCGTGCATTTCACACCTTTCAGCATTGACTTAGTTTTACCTCGGATTGCTGCATCAATGCCACCAGCTACTGCTTATTTCGATGCGTAAACATTCTAAAATTAATATCAACTTTATATAACAAGCCTCTACCAGTCTGGCCTCTGGTGCGTCCACGTCGACGGTTCGCGCAGCGCAGCCCGCGCCGGTGGCCACGTCGCCTAAAAATCGGCCTGCCATTCGTTGCTGGTTCGACGGTCGAGTGTGAGCGGTGGGTTTCGGTGGCCCAGCCACCTCAACGTCGCCACGCGCCCTCTCCCTCCTTATCTCTTCGCCCTCTCCCTCCGCGTTCTCTCGCTCTCTCCGCTCTCGCTCCTGTGTTCCGGATAACTCTCCCCAGTCCTCACTCTCGCCTCGAATCTCGATGATGTCGCCGCAGGCGCCCCTCTCGCGGCAGGCCGCCGCCGCCGCTCCCGGGCAAGCCGTCGGCCCTCCTCCCGCGGCTCCTCCCGCTTTTCTCGCACCAGGTCGCCGTCACTCCTCCCTGGACAGGTTGCTGCCCCTCCTCCCGCCGGCCGGCCCGAGGCTGGCCAGCGCCTCTCCTCCCGCGGCCTTCCGCTGCCTCATTCACCGCCGGCCTTTGCCACCGCCTTCTAGGGCCGTCCGTTGTCGCCGCCTTCGAGGTAACCCGCCCCCCTCTCCACGCTCATGTTGCTCTCGCCGCCTCGTCGACCTTCCTCCACGCTCGACCACCGCCGCGGGCTTCGACTCTGTTGGCCCCCTGCCCTTGCTACTGCCGCGGCCAACGGGGAGGACGGATTCGGCGACAGCGGGCCCCGAGGCCTGGACAAGCTCCATGCCCCTGCACTGTGTGCGACAGCAGCGACCATGCACATCGATGGTGAGTGCTTAGCCAGTCCTAGCATTTGCCAAAGGTGCAAATCCTGCTCGATTTGTGTCCATGTGGCAGTGTGGTTTGGGATTAGGGATATAGGATTTGGAGAATTGAGGAAAAATTTAGTAGACTTCCTCATGTAGCTATTTTGACCCTTTCCTTTGCATTATTCTACAAATTATTATGGTGGATTTGGTGCGGTTCAGAGGTTCTTGCTGATGCAGGTTGCACTTTGTTATGGTTTTGCCTGGGCATGGGGTGCTGCCCGTTCGTTGCAGTGCTGCTAGCTGCCACCCTCGTGTTTTCGGTTGCGTCGTGCCAGCGTGCGGTGCCTCTTCTTTGTTGGCGGCCACCTCGTCGCAGTCGCCGCGGCCGATCTACGCGTTTGTGGGAGCGCTCGTGTTTTTGTTGGGCGGATATTACTGCGCCGTCGCGGGGAAGGACTGCTTGGTCGCGACCTCCAGGTATTGCGAATTGGTTTGGTAGTGTTCGCCATTTTGGCCTGAGGCTTTCCTGCAACTTCCAGGTACTGCGATTTGGTTTGGTGGTGCTCGTCGTTTTCGCCTGACGCTTTTCTGCACGGACGTGGGTGTGGTCTTGCCGCCGTCAGCCGTCGTTCAATGTGGTGCTATTTCTGCCTCTCTTCCTTTCTTTTCTCGTGTTTCCATTCTTTGCTGCTTGCCTCCGAACCGAATCCACCTCTCTGTGATCCCAAGTTCCCAACAATCTCTAATTACAGTGCGTGCGCTTCCCTGTAGGTTAATTTACAATTTCTCTACTCATTTATGTGGTTGCAATTTTGGTGTGGAGATTAGTCTACTGGCTGCCTTGTGCTTCATCAAATTATGTCTTTGTTTTCTTGCGGTGTTCCCCATTAAAGGCTCTTCGTGTGTTCCTGATTGGAGGCTCTTAGTGTGAGCACTTTGGATATGGCTCAAGGTGCAGCCTCTTTGTTCTATCTCAGTTGTTTTGATGTGGGCATTTGCTTGAGCTTGCTGATATCGATCGCGGTTATACTGGGTACGTGGCATTTTAGCGTCTGCGATGTGCTGTGCGCATGTTTGCCTGCCGCGTTACGGTTTTACACTGTTACAGATTTTACGATTTTGGGTCTCTTACCATTTTCGTTAAATGCTATGCTTCCTATGTTACTTCTCTGGGTTTTGTACGCACTGTGCTTCCTGTCGTTGTTTCCTGTGCTATTGCCATGCCTCGCCGTCGTCCTCAGGTTCCGCGGCTGCGACTTCCTCTCGGTGGGGCTTT
Source organism: Raddia distichophylla (assembly GCA_005191435.1). Taxonomy (NCBI): domain Eukaryota; kingdom Viridiplantae; phylum Streptophyta; class Magnoliopsida; order Poales; family Poaceae; genus Raddia; species Raddia distichophylla. Next base: position 471,761 of record SPJY01031644.1, read on the forward strand.
GGATTGGGGGGAATTCGAGCCAATGCGGTGGTAGGTATGCGCTGCCGGTTCCTTCTCCTGACGACGATTCGTCCTGTGTCCTGCTTGATTTTGGTTGGAATTTGTGGTTCGTCGATGCGATTTTGCCGTTTTGGGTTCTATCTTTGCCGTGTTGGCCCCTTATTAGAGCTATATATCTGTTTTTAGCATTATTACTTGTGTTTGTAGTTTTCTTAACCAAATATGTACAAGTAATAGTTATTGTCTTTCATAAATAAACTGCGTTCTATGCCATTGAGGTCCAAGCTATGTGCATTCTGAATATCTTCTCTTTTCTTCCTAGCCATGACAATGATGTCACTTCATTCAAACATGACATCAGGAGCTGTAAAGCCACATAGCATTGTGGTTTGTAAAATTATAAATAATGATGGGAAAGATATCCATTATCTTACACCAATTTTAATATCTACTATGTTTAAAGCAAGTGATACCTGTGCATTTGTTTCTGCTATATCTTAAACCTTGAGGATGTGTAGTGTGCACATATGTTTGCTACATTCCACTTATCTATTATTTAATATGAAGCTTTCCTTAAGTTTTGTGGTGCTATACAACTATTTATAATTCATTGATTAACATTTCCTCTCATTTCAAGTTGCCAAGTAATATAGAGTACAAATACTTCTTTGGATGTTTTCTATTCTGTTTGACTTATTATTTCTCTCTTTTTCGTTTATATTATGCAGATTACCTTATTGTTTCTCCCTACAAATTCATATGAGAAACTATATATGGTGTAAGCTCTTCATTAAAAAAGGTTTAGGTTTAGGTTTAGATTTAGATTTAAAGTAGTTAGCAGTGAAAATTCTAGCGTATAATAAACCAGAGTCCCTTATAATTCGTTTACATTGGCTCTAGCCATATTATTTGTGCCTTATGTAACAAATTGTTATTTGTGCCTTGTGTACCAAATTGAATTTGTCTGTAAAATTCTTGCCATGATCTATTCATTAGTGTATGGCATGTATAGTTCAATGGCCATTTTCTTTTGATACTGATCAATGTATGTGTGCTCAAAAAAGTGTATTGCTATATTTTCGATGTTTCACCTTTTCTTTACAAATGGATACATTAATGTAACCTAAGGAAAGGCGCAAATACCCTATGGTTTTTTTAACCAAACATGTATAGGTAATAGTTACTATCTTTATGAACTAATCCCTGTGGTTTTAATAATACACTATTTTTTAGAACTTGCAAAGGTGATATATAGCCGTCCCTGCTTCTATGTGTTCAACGCCCTCGGTCTTCAATACCCATCGGTGTGGCCTCTCCTTCGTGCTGCCCCGTGACCATTACCGGTTTCGGTCGGTCGTCCCTCCGCCTTCTCTTCTTCGTCGGCCATGTAGGCCCGGCCTTGTGGTGACAGAGAAGGTTTTATGATCTGAGCACACTGCTGTTGATCTCATTGCTGCGATGTATTTATTGGCCCTTTTTTCCCCAATGTTTATGATGTCTTGCATTTTCTTCTCAGATATCAGGCGGCAACTAAACTAAACTCTTTGGTAATGTTCAGGTTTGCTAAAACATGCATAGTTGCATATTAAAATGGAGTGACTCTTCTTGCAAGCCATGTCTACTTACCAAATTGAGTGGATCTACTAGCTACTTTTTTTGGTATGTGAAAGTCCATGGCTGTTCCTTAAAAGTGTTATTGGTATTCATGCCTATGCACGCATTCAACTATGTTATTGCCTGGTATTTCTCTCCTTAGCCTTAGCCTGAAATATTACTTATCCATATATGTGCATTGCAAATTCAGTCCTATGTGTTAATAGTTCAGTTCATATGTGTTTGCACAAGTGAATTGTGTGTTACAAGTTTGGCCCCCTGTGTATCTGCAGTGGTGAATTGATTTCGTTTTTTATTGTTGAATTCATTTCGTTTTTTATGTTGTCGTATCTTTTTTACAGTTATGGCCTGATGTCATAATCACTTTTTTTTTGTAATTTACTATTGTCTTCCTTCACATGACAGTGTAACTACAACAACAATGGAAGGGACGCACCATAGGTGCGTATACCTTGCTAGTTTATCTAACAAGGCGCTACCAGCGCGCCTCCAGCTGAGGCCACGTCGACGGCTTGCTCCTCAGCTAGGCCACGTCGCCCGGAAAAGCGGCAGCTGAGCGCGCCCTGCTCGCGCGTACGCGCCCGTCGCCACGCGTCTTCCCGCCTGCTGCGCCCGTCACGACCTCGCCCTGCTCTCGCACGTACGGCTGTGCACAGCCACCTTTTCTTTTCCGTTTTCTTTTTTTTTAGCTCGCGAAAAAAAAAGGAAGCTCACTATGCCATGCACATACGGCTGTGCACAGCCACCTTTTCTTTTCCGTTTTCTTTGTTTTTAGCTCGCGAAAAAATAGGAAGCTTTCGGAAATTAAATCAGTCTGTGCAAAGAACATCCATGAAAAATTTGATGTTATTTAAAATTTTACAATCCAAATTTACAAATAGTTTGCTATTTTTTATTAAAGGTATATTTCTTCTTCATTTTCTACTTTTAAATTTTACCTTTGATACGTCACAAAAAAACATAAATCCGAAATTTTCAGGACCTTGTTTGCAAAAGAACATTCAAAATTAAATAGTTTGCTCTTTCTTATAACGAGCATATTTTTCTTTATTTTGCGCTTTTTAACTTTATTTATTATTGGTCAAAAAATATATAAAAAAGTTTTTAGGCCAAATTTGAATAAAGAACATCCAAAGTTAAAAGATTTCAAACATTATGGGTTTTCACAATGCAAGCTTCGAACTAAAGGATTTTTTTATAGGTCACAAATAAACATAAATGGCAGCAACGATGTTAGGTAAAAATCTGACCCAACCTGTACCTTTGGTTCCTCCATTCGAGTTTCATCACCAATCCGACCTAATCCTTGATGCAAGGCCTAGGCCAAACTTTATTTTTGTTAGGGTTCTTTCTTCAGTTTTATTTAGGAATCAAACCTAATCCTCACCAATCAGACATAATCCCTTCATTATTTATAGTGCAGGTCTGTCTACAAAATTGCTCACTTTTTCCATGAATTAAAATAGCTCTATTTGGGCTGATCGATTGCAGTGGGTGTATACATGTAATGCCTATTGGATGACCAATTTATGTTTCCTGTTGTTCACCTCTCCATGTTCGTACCGTAGTATTGTTGGTTAAATATTCAGCTGCCCACAATAGCTTAATTTTTTTTAACCTATCTATGGAGTTATCTGCACTTTTTCCGCTTCCAGGATCTGGCCACAACTATGCGCTTTGGCTGCAAATTAGTCTTTTCAGGGTAAAGAAGATAGCCATGTTTTAGTTATTTATTACTCTATGTCTGTAATAGATGGCTGATTAAAAACATGAGATTAAGCACAAATTAAGATAAGCACATCATGCATGATCTTAACCCTGGGGAGGACGGCGCTTATCTTAAACACCCTAAAAGCATTTAGTCATGCATGGTGTGCTTATCTTAATTTTTTTTGGAGTTTTTGTAGGTTAGGATCAAACAAAATGTTAAAGCTACTGCAGCAGGTGCACATTGATGTTTGCTTCATGATTGTTTAGACTATTAGACTATTTTCATGTTATTTTTTCTGCAGGGATTGTGTCTTAGGACCAACGGTTATAGACCTACAGTTATTGTCATCTCTTTTCCATGTGGCTTTTGTTAGCCTCAATTAATTAATTATCTGGTATTTTCGGTGTTTTCAAACACCGACGCTGTGATGTATTATTCAGGTATTTAATTTCAGGTCTTATGCACATAGACATATTCCGTCGTGAATGCGTGGAAGCTATCTCGACGGCATATGGCCGTCGTGAATAACTGGTGGGCTGGGCCGGCCTACGGCCTGCTAAAGAACTATCTCGACGGCTTCGGGCCGTCGAGAAAGGTTCCCCCATCACGTCGTGCCTGCCCGGTGCTTCTATCTTGACGGCTTAGGGTCGGCCGTCGAGATATTATAATTACGACGGCCGAGCCGTCGAGAAAGATTGTCTCTCCCGACCGGGCTTTCTCGACGGCCAAATCTCGACGGCTGGCCGTCGATATGAATCTGTCTCGACGGTTTTGTTATCTGTCTCGACGGCTTTAGCCGTCGAGAATTTCAGCGATTCGCGTGGTGCTACAAGTAAAACCAAACCAGAGCTACGAATCAAAGAGGACCATATAAAGATAAATAAAAGTACGAATCACGGAACAATATCCTAAATAAAAATAAGAACCCGTATGTCGATGCAAGGAAGTAGACTGTACGGTAGAATTTTTTTAAAACCTTCTAAATTTAGAAAAGACCTATGTTAGTCTAGATGGTTCACGCACCCCTTCACATCTACTTGAGTTTATGCTGCTTCTATCTTACTCACACTAAAGCCAGAGGATATGCTTTTGGCTAGCGGTTGCCTAGGTGGCTAGGTGGTAACACTACAAACATGTGGGTCTTTGGTATGAGGAGCACATGTGATGATGCTAGCGCACATGGCTGGCACATGCTGCTAGCATATGTCGAGGTGTCAGGAATTGTGTTTCAGGAATCGTGCTAATAGACTGAATCTCGAACTGTAAGAGCAAACCGTCTTTCCTACCATAGTTTGCCTATGTGGATTTCAGATTTTAGTCCCCACAAACTCCAAACCGATGTAAAAACATCTATATAAATTTTTTTGAGCTAGAGTACAAAACATACCTGATAGGCTGGTACACTTGGATTGAGCTTTTACACTCAAATTTTTTTTTTGTGAGGAGACAAAATAAGTAAACGTTTGGCTCTCCATCTCACGAATACATAAGCACGATTCTTCCCCCACATCTTCTGCTTCATTGAGTACTCTCCTGCTCTTCCCCCATCTTACCCCTCATCACCTTTGTAGCTTCGCCTTGCCTTCCCATTCCCTCGTCGCCGAGTGACTTAGCATACCACCACTATCCATGGAACCCTAGCAATCTCGTCCTTTTCTCTGCACTGTTGTGAGGTCGATTTGTTTGGTACCTTTATCCAATACCGAACTTGGATTCGGTGCGAGCTCTCGTATGGTTCTTAGCTTATATCGTGGCCACCGTTCTACTTTGGTTTAGAAAAATCTTGATCCAACACAAATATGCTTGGAGAGGGCAAATCAGCCGGTCTAGTGCAATGTTGTGCATATGGCGACAGTGAAATAAGGCTGCCTTGCGGGGCAAAACTAGCCTGATTAATCCATTGCAAAAAAAAGTCCATTTCTCAGGTCTAATCATAAGCATACATAGATCAATTCTCGTCTGAAATCTCTAACAGCTACACATCACATAGAGAGAGAGACGGGCGAGAGCACGAGAGGCTCACGGCAGCTACAGAGCTAGAGAGATCTAGATTATGTTTTTTTGGCTGATCTTAACGGCTGAACAGGTAAACAACTGAAATGACTGAATTTAGATAGTTTCTCAAGGTAGTCTCGTGATTCGGATCCATTTTGTTTGACTTGCTTTCTAAAGTGTTAGAACCTATATTCGAGATAATAAACAAAACAGACTCAAAACCTAAATCATATGTATTTTTAAAACGTAAATAAACTGTTAAGCTTAAAAGAACCGAGTTCTAAAGAGAGAGAGGGGGAGAGGGGATACTAGGCTTCCACTGTTTTTGTAAGTAACTGCGGCTAGTGTCGCCAAGCAGGCAGCTGCTACGACTTGGCACCGTGGCCTTTAATTTTCACACGCAAGCACAAATTGCGTGCGTATGTGCTCGCATCACTCTGCGTTGTGCGTCGCTTTTTCGTCTCCTATGAATAGGAGGTGATCTCGTGGTTCTTTGGCTCCTGGCTTCCGTGTGTGACTTTTAATGTGGATAGAAATAAGCGGCAAAAATCGGTATATTTATTATTAGGGTACGCACACACCGGCAGCCATTCGGAGTTCGTGAACTATATGCTTTTTTTCTTTATATGAAGGTCTATAAAATTTAAATATACTTATTCCATTTCTGAAAACACCACGTGTGGTTGTAAACGGAGAAAGTAACATTATGTAAGAGCATCCTTGTACACGGAGAGAGTAACATTACGTAAGAGCATCCGTAACATTGTCTCTAAGTGAAACTCATGCATATCCTGAACCTTCAATCCTTTTCACACAATAGAACAGAGCCAATATTGCCTCTAAATTTCGACACACCGGACCATTAGTCATGATCAACTATTTAATGCATCTATCTATCTACTATCTATATAAAACAGAGTTAAACAGAGCCACCACATTAATCCTAAAATCCTAGAAATTTTCACGTTAATCGAAAAATAGTACAAATTCTCACGTTAATCATAGAAAAAAGAAAAAATCTACATCGTTGAATATGGATATTATTATGTAAATCTAACGGCCAATATTAACCTCTCGAAAAATAGTAGAAATCCTCACGTTAATCATAGAAAAAAGAAAAAATCTACATCATCGAATATGGATATAATTATGTAAATCTAACGGTCAATATTAACCTTTATAACAAACTACTGAAGCTGATCTATATATTAGAGATAAACTTTAAATCTAATCTGATATATTATCTATATCTTAACACAGATCTAGCAGCACAAACGCGCGGGCCACCTTGCTCGTTTTTAAATTAACGTCTCGGGTATTCTGCATGCGTCTGGGCCGAATTGTGCAGCCAATTTTTTGTACCCGTTTTCAGTCCCGTTTCAACGGGTTTTCTCATTTTTTTCTTCAGAGAAAATGAATCGCTATGTTGAAGAAAAGCGTATCGCGAGGTTTAAATGGCTCCATCGTGGCTGAATGACTGATGCCTACGCTCCGGGTGGCAGCAGATCATCGCTATTGAACAGTTTTCGTACCTTTATTTAGCTCATTTTATATATTTCTATATATGTTTTCTTCTGAAAAAACCATACTGCTACGTTGAATAAAAATGTTAGACGATTGTCTTATGAAAGAAACATGATACTATATTGAAAAAAATGTTAAATGATTGTACTCCACACAACAGCGACGACTCGTTGCTGATGGACGTCGGCCTTCCCACAATGACGACTCACATTTGAACCGTCATCATCTCCGGGGGTTGTCCATGACAGATTGCCTTTGCCGCCCAACACGACCACACCGTCACCGATCGATATCCGCACATTCTGCTCCTCGATTATCAAAATCGGCCGGGCGTCTGACGAGTTATTTTGGAAGCTCAAGCCACATGGATCCTTCACAACCAACTCGGCTTATCAAATCCAATTTGCTGGCGCTACGCGGTCGGCAAGGGCGGGCCTTGTCTGGAAGGCTCATGCAGAACGGAAAAATTACCGAAATAATCAACAGTTAAATAGAAAATTAATAAAATAATCCACTTGGTAAAAAAATACCCGCAATGGCACCGGGTTCCGCCACTCCGCATGGCTGCCTCCACCCGGCATGGCGCGCGCGGAGCTGCCGCCACCCCGCGCGCTCCCAGCTGCACGCCGCCTCGCATGCACAAGCGCACAGGCATGCTGCACGCACACACATGCATGCATACACTGCACACACGTAGTAATCACCTTCTTAATCACAGCCGACTCTGATCACCTTCCTTAATCCGTATACTCCTTTTCCTTTTTTTTATTTCTTTTCTTTCGTTTCCTTTTCTTCTTCTTTTCTTTTCCAAAAATCACTTATATCATCCATAAATATAAGTGATCCATAAATCACTTAATCACTTTTCTTTTCTTTTCTTTTCTTTTCCAAAAATATATCATCCATAATAAAAAATATATCATCCATAATCACTTAATCCATTGGAGCACGAACTTTTGAAAAGTTTTTTTTTCACGAAGTTTTGAATTAAGAATATTCAGAAATTTCTATCAAATGAAATCATACCTTTTGGTGCTACTACATGTTTTCTAAAAAATTACCAAAACATTTTGAAGAAATTATGTACTGTATCTTTGTGAGGTCTGGGCCTAGTACGTAGAATTGCACTGGTGTGCTTTCAATTCCTGCGTGTCACGTGATAGTTGTTACGTATGCATGAGCGGTACACATACATCTGCAGCATACCACGTTTTGTACATCTGCATCATGCATATTTGCGGAAAAATACCACGTTTTGTACTAGCATCACGCATTCATGCTTGACGGCTTAAGCATCAACGAACACCACAGATATTCAGATATCCATAGCATGACGCTCATATCTGCTAATTAATCTGCACTATGCAAAACAAGGCAGCTTCCTCCCTAATCAACCACCCCCTGCAAAACAATATTGCTTAACCGAGCTCCAGCTAGCTCCCGCCGCCGAGCTTGCCGGGAGCAGACGCTCCAGCCATACGAGGTGGCGGGAGCAGAGCTCCCGCCGTGCGGCGTGGCTATAGCTCCGCTCCCGCCGTGCCATGCGGCGGCCACCGTGCCGAGTGGCGGGAGTGGGTGCTAATCCTGCAATTTTTATTTACAGTAGATTATTTTATTAAATACGATTTAAGTGTTGATTATTTTGGGTATTTTTCCTTCAAACACCACGCCTATGCTATTGAGGTTTGGAGCAACAACTTCGGGCCACTCTTGGTCCCGACGGCCCCCCTTTGCGTTTGGTAGGAACACATGAGTTCTGGACTCACTCCTGCATCGCGTAAGGAGCTAAACGGCAAGATGATCTACACCCTCTGTAACATCTAAAAGGAACACAACCGACGAATCTTCAACCAAACCTCCCAATCGCTGATGCTCATGGCAAGGGACGCGGCCGCTGACTATCAGTTGTGGCATTCAACGCCGGTAGATCCTGCCTAGTTGTCGGCTAGGGTTGGGCCCTTCTTGTAAATATGACTCTATTTTTATCCTTTTATCTATTAATGGAGCGGCAGAACTCCTGCCTTTTTGTAAAAAAAAAATCGGCCAGGCGCCGGTGTCCTTTGCAGTCAGACGACTATTAATCTCAAATTAAATACCTTTTGCGTTAACATATTTTAAGCTAAGGATATACACGCCAAACATCACGACGACGTTGGAGCCTTCGGAGGAGTCTCCATCGCTCTCTTCCGCACTACGACAACCGATGATCAGTTCGACTATTTACGTTCTCGCACAGGAGGCTCGAGCGGTTCTGCTCACTACTGGAATTAATTTCCTCGAGGCTGAAGGGCAGTGACGGAGTCAGGAATTTCAATGAGAGCATCTCCAATAGTGTAGCTAATTGCTAGTTATAAGAAGTGGACATATCATCTATAGCTAGCATATAGACAACCTCTTAAATGGACTGGCTATAATATTATCTACATGATTAAATGTGGTCCCATATGTAATAAATGATAAGTGCCTTGTAATCAGTTATAGCCTGGTTGTAATATAATAGTTAGCACACTCTTATTCTCTCCTACAAGAAGCAAAAGGTGAGTTGGAAGTCTTATAGCTAGTTGACATGACACCGTTGGAGATGCTCTGAGTCTGGACATAAAGCCTAAATGAGGATCTCAACTTTGTCTATTTTATACCGTCAGCGTTTAGAGTATGAGGTAATTTTTATATTCAATTATACGGGGCTCGATAGCTTACCGGACCGCGAGCCCGGACACATCAATGAAATTACACCACACGATCTTATCAAAACATTGAACCAACAAGACATCAAATGAAACTTCGATGAGAGTGATCGAGCCTACGTCCTATCTATCTACCTCTCCAAACACAGTATCTTGAGTGCCTATGATGGTGACTACATCTGCAGGCATGTGATGTTTGGACATAGAATCGAGTTTGGGTCGTCGGGTCCTGTCTCCGCCACTGTTGAAGGGCACTGCCTACTGGCTATATACGTTGAAGTTAACGAGACAGCTTTGGACGTTGTTGAAGCTAGCTTAGCTTGCTATACTCTACCTCTTCTAGCTATTAGCCTATTGTACCCTAGCTAGCACGCAGTTCTTTGACCTCTTTCTAGAAGCTAAATGCTCTTATTACGTCTGGACCGATGGTCATGATTGAGACTAATCATCGACCCTTCGCGTGTGTAGCAGCCAAAGAACGTGAGGTAAATTATTAGTTGAACATGCGCCTTACGATGATATAGAAAAAAAATGAGCCAACGATATGGCGATGATGATGATTATCCTATAAAAAGAATAGGATATGCTGATGATTATTCTCTAGTTTAAAAAGACTAATCTCTACGGCTGAGATAGGAACGAAGCGCCCCCTCCAAAAGGTTGGTAGGGCTCGGTACTAGGCTACTAGCTCCGAGGAATTCCTTTTCTTTCAAAGTGTTTACAGCGGAGCACAGTGATTTAGGCAAGCCCGAGAAGCAGGCAGATTTGGTGGCTGGAACCTTCTCGGCATGCTTGCTTCAAAGGGTTCCTTTTAGAACTCAACGAAATGTACCGGTGGTTTGCGAAGCATCTGGCTTACCGGATGTTTAATGTCGTGGATTCGGCGTTATGGCAAATGTTTGTTTATTTTTAATTGTTTGGACTTGAGTGAGATCATTGATGACTTTAATGGTACTCCCTCTGTCCTACAAAGAGTGTATTTTTAGAGTTTAAAAATTGTCTCACAAAGAGTGCATGTTTAGACGTGGGGCCCATCAAAAGAGACGCAGCCCATTAACTCCCCCACTCCCATCTCACTCTATATCCGTTCCCCACCAAAGGAGACGCATGCACATTTAATTATTTTGGTAACCAAAGCAGCAGCACGCTTGTGCATATAATTAATTAGGGGCAGATTAGTCATTTCCCTTTCACACTAATCTGTCTGAGAAAAACCAGAAATGCGTTCTTTGTAGGACAGAGGGAGTATAAATCATCGCGCTTTCTAGAGCATTTACAACAGTGCACCTCAGCAGTCTCTAAGGCATCTCTAATGTCTGTCATGTAGGATATGTGATGATATGAAGAAGAGAGAGAATACATAGATATTAAAGTCGTCTTGAAAAGAAGAGTCAATTCTACACAAGAATTAAGAAACTTTATATGTGAGCAAATTACATATAAAAATCACTTTTACCATTATATATATATGATATCTCTAGTGTTGTCTCTATGTGACATGTCAATAGTTAGAGAAAACTGCTAGCTCAACCATTGTACATCCTCTAAAACTTGGCGTTTTGAACATAGCTCACATACGACCTTGACGACTTGAATCGGAGAAAACAATATATGCCTTCCTTTTAATAAAAAGTTAATGTCGGGTTTACCTCTGTATCGTATATTGGTGATGGAGGAGCACAATTTAAAATATGAAGGCATCCTCGCCCATAAGGCTAGTTTTAATTTGGGTTGAGTTGGATCAGAACCTTGGTTGTGGCTTTACCTGGTCCAATGGATGCAGGAGAACTGGACCAAAGACTAGATGTTGGTCTTGGAGAAGCTAGATCGTTGATGGGTCATGAGATGCCAAGATCGCAACTGGCTCTAACAAATGGTTTTCAATGTGTCATGAGGAAATTTGTTGGGGTTTAATCCGACATCGGATATTGGTGATGCTAAAGCATAATTTAAAATGTGGAAATTTTCTCACTCATCAGACTAGTTTTTTTTATATTTATTGAGTTAGGCTCGAGGTCGAAGGCGCCTTCCCAACGTATGTAGCCACACGCGAGAATCAGACCGCGACGATTCGACGAAGCAACATGCTGCTGGTTACTCCCTCCGGTACAATAATACTTGACATTTTGAACATTAACACGGTTTTCAAATACAACTTTGACCATCAAATACTATTGAAATTTATTTACAAAAACCACGAAAATATGATATTGTGAAAGTATTTTTCAAGACGAATTTATATACATTGTTTTTATGTACGCAATCCGAATAGTTTACATTTTTTATAGAATTTTTTTAAACTTTGACTTAGGATAAATCTAAAACGTTAAGTATTATGAAGTTAAAGGGAGTACTTGTCTTTTTTTAAAAAAAGTTGATTTATTCTTTCAATTTGCGTATATATTTTATATGGTATTCAAATTTCATGAAACAAATTTTATATTTTACGTAAAATCTCGACCAACCAACTTTTTATGATTATTTTTTTGGTATTTTTGCATTTTATTTTTTTTGTTTTTAAATGGGTTTTTATAATATGTTTAAAATTTTAGATTCACAACTTTCGGTATTTTTTGAATTATTTTTAAATTTGAGATTTTGTGATTTTTACTTTACTGTAAAGGAATAATTGGCGCACTTTGTTGGTAGCAAACCAAACATACTAATTAGCTATTTTATAAAAATTGGTAATCTTTAATTAGGTTTGTTCCAACGACATAAAATTCACCGATAAATAATTATGCCTTTGATCGGTCATCGGCAAGAACATTAAATGCCATGAACCAAACCTGTCTGCGAACTGTGGCCTTGTTTGTTTCAGATTAATGTTGAGTTACGTTTTACTGTAGCAAATTTGTGACCCATTCGAAATACGTTATAAAAAATTTTAAAAATTATAAAAAAATATTTTGCTAACTCTAAAAAGAACTATTTAAAACCTCGCAAAAATAACTACAAAATATTACAACATTTGGCCTATACAAAAATAATAAATTTTTGTTTAATTTAATTTAATTTAATCTGAAACAAACAAGGCCTATAAGTCCATCCGTCACTCTCGCCCATCTTCCGTTGAAACTATAGAAGTTCATACATAATTAGACACAGCCCGCGGAGAGAGAGAGAGAGAGATGGGGCTCATACAGTGCAGCTGTTCTTCTTCCTCTAGCCTCCACATCTCTCTCCTCCTCCTCCTGCTGCTGCTGCTCGTTGCGCCATGGCAGCACGGCAGGACGGCAGCTCGAGCTCTCAACTTCACGAGGGAGGATTTCCCCCGGGACTTCGTCTTCGGGGCCGGCACGTCAGCCTACCAGGTATGTCACGTGTATACAGAAATTCAGATCAATACTATGCCATTCGATATTAATTTGTCTTGCGTGACAAAAGTTTGGGATTAATAACGTTTAATTTGTTGCCAACTCTTGCGATGCTTAATCGATCTCGATCTTGCGTTAATTAAGCTGTGTGCATGCATATCATGCGAGGTGTGCAGTACGAGGGGGCAACCGATGAAGATGGAAGGAGCCCAAGCATCTGGGACACTTTCACTCATGCAGGTGATTGATATCATTCACTGCTCTTCTGCATGCGAGCTTCTCTATGCCCCCCTCTACGTTTGAAGTTCTGTTAAAATCATGTTAATCTGAAAATTAGATACCTAGGCAAGAATCTGAAAACCTCTTACTAAAGGGCAGTTTTCCTGCCATTTTACCTAAAAAAACAAGAAAATTGCGCCGCTGAAACTCTGGCATGTTGGTAGTTTCTTTCAAAGACCCCTCTCACACACAAACACTCGAATACAGACGAAGAAAGATTTAGCTTGCACCGATAGTGCACGGAACCTGCCAGCGGCAGGCCGACGTAGGCTTCCTGTCATCGCATGCGAAGCGAAAGCGTATCAACCTCTCCAAATTACCCTTTGCCTTGTACCCTGAGGGCTCCATCAGATTAAAAAAATTCCCAACTTGGCGATGTTTTCTTGATCGATCATCTGAATGTGACCGCAGGGAGGATGCCGGACAAGAGCACCGGCGACCTGGGCGCAGACGGGTACCACAGATACGAGGTCTGCATATATATATATATATGTTTTGACTGATGAACAGATGCAAAGTCCGTTTCATTTTTCTAGGTTTTCAGGCGGCGACGTTTGGTTTGGAGCTTTGGGCATCATTGACCTTGAGAATCTTGCGCGTTTGTTTCTTGGCGTACATGTTAGGACGTCTCTGCCTGTCGCTTTACATGGCATAGTTCTTGGTGACAAGTGGAAGTATAAATAGCTTATCTTTATTTTTTAACAATAAATAGTTTTTTTTAACAATAAATAGCTTATCTTTATTCTTGAACAATAAATAGCTTATCTTTTTTTTTTTTGAAATAAATATTTTATCTTGAGTCTGAATGTTTGTAGGATTAGTTTGGTGTAAATGTGGAATAAATGAGGCTAAAGATCTGGTCAATCTTGTTTAGGAATAAAAAAAATAAAATTTCCTAGTCGCAAAATCCGGACAATCCTACCTAATTCTAATTCTAGATAGTGTCCTCTAGAAAATCTAGGATTTTTTTTTTTTTTTTTACTAACGAGTACTTTTATAGAGTGGCTTCGGTTAGTTCATATGCTCTAAAGTAGATAAAACTAATCTCCAGTTAGTTCGTATACTAAAAAAAAAGTAGATAAAAATAATTATAGATTAAAAAGGAAGCACAATTGAGCATGTTCGAATTGATTGAGCTAAATAAATATGCTAACTAAGCTAAACTGAGCTGAATGTTAAGTTATATTTTGAGAAATTATTGAATTTTCCTTTTGAAACTGACCCATTTTGTTTATGTTATTATTGAGAACTTGTTGAGGTGGTTTTATGATAGAAAAAATTGGATAAAAAATAAATTAACTTTTAGCCAAATAAATCTAAGCCACTTTAAATATGGCGTAAACCTTAGGAACGATATATGTTCCAGTGCTCCCCTAGAAGAAATATATGTAAAATTTGTACTCATAATAAATCCATATTGGCAATATCTGACATTTTCAGGAGGATGCCAAGTTGATGAGTGATACTGGCCTGGAAGCCTACCGGTTCTCTATTTCTTGGTCTAGGCTTATTCCAAGTAAGTAGGTGCTTGCTAGTTACAACTTTGTAAAATTGTCCTCCTTGCAGTTTAATCAGAGTTATCCGCTGTTATATCTAGAAGATTCATCATGGTAATTTTCTTTTTATTTCTACGAGTGCAGGAGGGAGAGGGCCTGTCAATCCGAAAGGGCTTGAATATTACAACAACCTGATAAATGAGCTTGTAAAACGAGGTTAGCTCCAACATATGCTTTGAGCCCGTTTGGAACGCACAAACATAACAGGAAGTTTACTAGAATTTCATGGACATACATATCCCGACAATTTATCAGCTGTTAATTAACCACACATCAACATTCCAATTGCTCTCTAGGAATTCAGATACATGCGACTCTCTACCACCTTGATTTTCCTCAAATCCTTGAAGACGAGTACCACGGCTGGCTGAGCCCGAGAGTTGTGTAAGATCGATCTTTGGCCAATCCCTCAAATCCTTGAACACTCGCCATGTTCAGGTTCCAAGATTTTGCTGAAACTCTGAATTCTTCTGAGCTCTGCGTTTGCAGGGAGGACTTCACGGCCTACGCAGACGTGTGCTTCAGGGAGTTCGGCGACCGGGTGACCCACTGGACCACCATGGATGAGCCCAACGTGATCTCCATCGCGGCGTACGACAGCGGCGGGTTCCCGCCGTGCCGCTGCTCCCATGGCTTTGAGGTCAACTGCACGGCCGGCAACTCGACGGTGGAGCCGTACATCGTCACCCACAACTCCATCTTGGCCCATGCTTCTGTGGCCAGGTTGTACAGAGAGAAATACCAGGTGAGCTCACGCAACCTTCTTGAGTGCTCAATTTGTTTTTTAGCAAAATGGGCAAAACTCTGTCATTTCTCCATTAAAGAAGAATGCATTGTACACCGTAAAGAGAGAGGGGAGAATGGGTAGGGGATGAGCCTAGCTATATCGAGTTAAAAGAAACCCCCAGCTCACGCTAGAGGAGAAATTCCTTCCTGATTATGAGAAATAGTTGTGCATGGGGCGAAACCTTTTGTTGAAAAAGGCGTCTGTTTCGCTCCTTCCAGATATTCCAGACAACGTAAATGATAACACCATTGAACTAGTGCCTAGCACTATTGGTCAGTGAGTTCGCCGTAGTGAATCGCATGCAACGGTGAGAGACCATGCACTGTTGCATGCTGAATTTCAATTTGGCTCCTATGCATCGGTGCCGGTCTCGATCCTTCGAACGGCCAATTCACCTAAAATCTTTAAACGGACGAGGAATGACAGGTAATAATATAGTTCAGCATAACCGTAGAGATCACGGCCCATGCATTTTTTTTTTGAAAAAGGGCCAGACGCCCTACCTCCATTTCTATTAACTAGAAACGAAAGCTAACAACAACGTAACCAGTAGTTTTAGGGCCAAACGCAAAACAACCAACGTAGAGGAGGTGACACAGCACCAAGCTCTACATTATTTTAACATGCATCCCAAATACAAAAGACTTCTGTATCACCGCAACGGGGAGGGATCATTACATCAGACAGTGGAACTAAGAAACAGTTTAAAAGCTAGACACAAGCAGAAAATCAAGCATCATCTCCAGTCCTTCCGCTTTTCAAACCGCTCACTGCCTTGAAAATGCCCTCAATTCCCATTTCCAGAAGTTATTTATCATTAGCCTTAACCAAACCTGTCCAATATTTCAAAAGAGAACAGATTATGTAAACAGCAGACAGAGGGTCATTTATACACCTCTTGTCAAAGCAAGATTGGTTTCTTAGCAGCCACAGCGCCCAGCTAATAACTGCCAAACCCATAAACCTCAAGGGTTTTTGATGATGAACGATACATCTTTCCCAATTTTTATACTGTCTTAAACTACTGGGTATCCAATTCACCCCACAGCTTTTAGCTAACACACCCCCAAGTCAATTCTGCTACATGACACTTGAAAAATAAATGATTTTGAGCTTCAACGTCATTACAGAATTCACAAATGGGATTTCCTCCCCAACCTCTTTTCCTTAGTTGATACTTGATCAGCAAGGCATTGGTTTTAAGAAACCAAACAAAGATTTTAATTTTCAAGGGGATTTTGGCTCTCCAAATACCCATCATTTTGTCTTTCCTTTCATTTTTCAGACAGTGTTGATACACAGACTTAACATTGAACTTGCCCTTACAATTCAACAACCATCTAGAAGAATCACTTTTATTGCTCAAGACAATTGTCCTAGCTTCTCTTAAAATTTTCGACCACTGACTCTGTTGATCCTCAGTCAGCCATCTCCTGAACTTCATATCCCAATTCTTTTCAGCGCAATCAGCCACAGAGATCAACTGATCCAAGCAGATATTATAAATCTCAGGGCATTCTTTAGCCAAAACCTGATCTCCTATCCATTTGTCATTCCAGAAACTGGTTTTACAACCGTCCCCCACCTTCCTCCTCCTATTATTTATATATCTCTTATTTTTACCAAGTCAGACCAGATGGGAGAATCAGTATGTTTTCTCTTATATTGAGATATCAATCCATTCTTAATGTACTTTGCCTTTACAATTTCTTGCCAGAGTCCTTCCATTTCCAGTTTCCACCACCATTTACAGAGAAGACTCACATTCATTACCCTCAGATTTATGACTCCTAGCCCACCTCTTTCTTTTGGTTTGGTAATGTTCTCCATTTACTTAAGTGATATCTTCTTCTGTGCTTAAAAGATTCCCAGAAGAAAGATCTTCTGATTCTGTCAATTTTATCAATCACCATTCTA
>SPJY01031644.1:490119-595610 GCA_005191435.1 Raddia distichophylla
GGCTAGGGCGTCGAGTGGGTGGGGAGGGGGAGCTCGAGGGGCGGCGCCCGCAGCCGGCGGCGGCGGCGGCTAGGAAACCCTAGCCGCCTGTGAGTCGCCCGTGGTTCTCCCGTGAATTGGAACTAAACTTGAATATGGCACTATTACAATACACTAGACATAGACCAAGCTAATTAAGACATCTCCAGGCAAGAGTTCAATCAAAATAAAGAGATTAATGCAACAAGGAGTTCAGTCTATTGCTTAAACCAAGCCTGCCAAAGGACGGCCGGTTGAGTTAATTTCCTTCAGCTCTGGTTCAGTGAAGAGATTGAGGTTGTGTGGGCGTCCAGCTATGGAAAGTAAGCGTACGGAGCTCGTGCTAACTTCCGGTGCTGATGACAAAGATAACACATGGCAACACAGTGTTACCTCTTGGACAGGCATGGCGATGGATGCGCCCTTCGCTTCAAAGTGATAGGAATTACTCCTTGCCACGCTCATTGCAATGATGTTGAGAGACTATATATATGGAGGTCATTTCACTTTTGTGATGAGTATGTGACAAAGTTTTGAACTTAAGAGTCAAGGTTTTGGAGGTTTTAATATAAAAAAATGCTTTTATCTCCAAACAATGAGTTTCCATTCACGTCGGATAAGTCTTGAACTTAGATAGTGAGTTTTTCATTTGTGCCGGACGTGACTTGACCTTGAGCAGTGATTTTCACATTCACGCCGGATGTGGTTCTTGTGCCAGACATGAATTTTTAGTTCTAGCCGAACAGTGTACGTACGCTTGTTTTTCACTGGTTCTTCGGTTTTTCATATTTCGAAGGTTTTTCCACAGTCGAAAAATAAAGTGTTGCACATGAAATTGTTTGACGAGGAAATTTTTTTTATGGCGTTGATCGGCCCGCACTCCTAGAATAATTTGGTCTGAACCAGCCTGACCCAAATTCGATCCAAAACCAGATAAACCCTAAAAAACACAATAAATACCGGTACAAGGGCAAACCCTAAAGGCGGAGCACAAGAGAACTATAGCCGGCGGCTTGAAAACAAAAAAAAAAAATTATACGAAGTTATACGAAGGTGATGTCCGGACGAGTGAGCGTCTCTCTCTCTCTCTCTCTCTCTCTCTCTGGGCGCAGGTACCAGGGCGGACGGCGCGCCGCCCCTTCCTCTCCTCCGGCCCGGTGTGCCGCTCCCCTCTTCTCCGGCGGGTCCCCGATGCCGCCCCAAATTTTCAATCCACGCCGCCGGGCGGGCCTCCGACGCCGCCCCCGTCTTCATCAACGCCGACGCCACCATCCTCCTCCGCCCCGGCACCGCCTCGGCCCATATCCAGCGTCGCCCGTCCGCGCCCGGCCTCGCCCCGTCCATGCCCGGCGCCACCTCGGCCCTCCTCAACACCGGCGCCGCCCCGTCTGCTTTATGACGCCGCCCACGGCCCAGATCACCGCCCCCTGCTTCCACGACGCGCCGCCACTGCCCCAGATCGACGCCGCCCCGGCCACCTCCGCGTCCAGCGCCGCCCTGGCCATGCCCGGCGCTGCCTCGGCCTGTTCCGACGCCGCCCTGGTCTCCTTGCGCCCGGCCCCGGCGCGCCGCCCCCAGATCCTCACCGCCCGACGCCGCCCCGGCCTCCCTGGCGCGCCGCATGGTTCAGATCCATACCGGTGCCGCCCCTGCCTCCACGGATGTCGCCCCGGCCCATATCCAGCACCATCTCCACAGCGCCGCCCAGATCCGCGCATAGCAGCGTGCCACCCGTCCCGTCCATAGACGACGGCGCCCTGGGACGCCCCGGCCTCCACCGCACGACGCTACCCCTGTCTCCGGATCGGCACCGCCCCAGCATGGCCGTCCACGGCCGGCGCGCCTCCTTCTCTGGTCAAGCACAGCAGTGGTACGACGGGCGCTCTCTCTTCACCATCTCCAACGGCGACGCGCACGACGTCCGATGGCAACACACACGCGGCGCGATGGCACGGTGGTCCGAGCGACGGTGTCGCCCTCGGCTAGCCTTCTCCACGGCGACTACGGCTCGGCACTTCCACGGCCGGCACGTCGCCCTAGCCATCTCCACGCCTGAAGTCCAGACCATCTCCACGCTCTCGGCAGTACGGCAGCAGCACGGCGCCCTGGGTCCAACCTTCCACCTCGGTGGCATCCCCAGCAGCACATCCTTGGCTTTGCGCCTCCCCCGACTTAGTACGGTGACGGCCTCCGCAGCCAGCCCGGCGCGACGGCTTTGACGGCACAGCGGCCTGGCGCGGACGCCCACTTACACATCGACGGTCGGCATGGCGCTACCTTTCCCTCACATCCACGACGGTAGCATGGCCCCAGACATTGGCCCGATGACGCTCAACGACCCCGTTATCGATAACGGGAGACGTCCGACGACCTTCTTTAGCGACCCTGTCAACACCGGCAGGATCGATCATCACGTCGACTATGATGGATAACCATTCCGTTCCGACGAACCCGGCCCCGAAGGCGAACAAGACCCTGAAGGCCAACGGTATCGTGGAGATCTCAATTCCACGGTACCGACATACCTCCTACCGAAGTACTTCCCGCTAGGAGGAAGAAGCTTCAATAAACATCAAGACTATGACGAACATCCCATCAACGGTATCGTGGAGATCCTAACTCCACGGTACTGTCCAACTCTTCTGATGATGAACATTCTATCAATGGTATCGTGGAGATCCCAATTCCACTGTACTGCCCAACTCTACTGATGACGAACATTACATCAACGATACCATGGAGATCTCAATTCCGCGGTGCCGCCCGATTCACCTGATGATGAACATCCCATCAACGGCACCATGGGGACGATGACTCCAACGATCCTGGAAGCCGTTCGGCGATCTTCTTCAACGACCCTGCCAGCATCGACGGAACCAGCATCGACGGAACTTGCCGTCACGTCAACTTAAACGGAACACCGTTCCGGCAAGCTTGGCCCGAAGGCGAACAAGACCCCGAAGACCAACGGTGTCGTGGAGATCCCAATTCCACGATACAAACCAACTCCTCCCGATGACGAATATTCCATCACGGATATTGTGGAAATCCCAGTTCCACGATATCACCAACACTCTTCTGATGACGAACATTCCATCAATGGTACCGAGGAGATCCCAGTTCAACGGTGCCAACCAACTCTCCGACGACGAACATTCCGTTAAGGAGATCTTCAACAACATCTTCCTCCGATGAAGAATATCCCATCAAGGGTACCGTGGAGATCGCAGTTCCATGGTACCGACTAAAGCTCCTGACGAGAATATTTCGTTAAGGAGAACCCCAACTATATCAATTCCGGTGATCAAGACTCGTCAACGACAAGTCCAAAAGCCAACAAGCAGGAATATCCTCGATGACGCAGCGAAGCCGTCAACTTCAACTCCAAGCCGAGTACTAACCGTGCATTCACCCAAGTTCAACTACTCCAACGTGAAGCTTGACGAGGACAAGTTCAAACGACGCGGGTGGGCATAGCCAAATGTCAACGGTTGTGCTAGGCATGGCCTCTGGTTACCCCATGTATTCTGCCGTCGCCAATCAATCCGCCATCCACCAACATGCACGGTTAACCACAAAGCAACGAGAAGAAGAAGACAGCTCCAGCAGCCTAATCGGAAATGTTTCGCAAGCCAGCTTGCAGATGTAATTAACCGGGTGTCCTTCCGAGGTCCCGGGATCTAGAATCCGACGATCAGCTGAACAGAGCCAATGTTGCCTCTAAATTTAGATACACCGGACCATTAGTCATGATCAACTATTTAATGCATTTTACACTTAAATTAACGTCTCGGATATTCTGCATGCGTCTGGGCCGAATTGTGCAGCCAATTTTTTGTACCCGTTTTTCAGTCCGTTTCAACGGGTTTTCTCTTTTTTTTCTTCACAGAAAATGTATCGCTATGTTGAAGAAAAGCGTATCGCTAGGTTTAATTGGCTCCATCGTGGCTGATGGCTACGCTCCGGGTGGCAGCAGCTCATCGCTATTGAACAATTTTTGTACCTTTATTTTGCTCATTTCATATATTTCTACATGTTTTCTTCTGAAAAAACCATACTGCTACGCTGAATAAAAATGTTAGACGATTGTCTTACGAAAGAACCATGCTACTATATTGAAAAAAATGTTAGATGATTGTACTCCACACAACAGCGACGACTCGTTGTTGACGGACGTCGGCCTTCCCACAACGGTGACGGTGTGTCCGTGTTGGGCGGCGAAGGCAATCTGTCATGGACAACCTCCGGAGATGATGACGATTCAAATGTGAGTCATCATTACGTTCTTCTCCTCGATCATCAAAATCGGCTGGGCGTCAGTGTCCTTTGCAGACAACCGACAATTAATCTCGAATTAAATACCTTTTGTGGTAACATATTTTAAGTCTAAGGATATACACGCCAAACATCACGCGACGTTGAAGCCTTTGGAGAAGTCTCCATCGCTCTGTGCCGCACTACGACAACCGATGATCAGTTGGACTTTACGTTCTCGCACGGGAGGCTCGAGCGGTTCTGCAACTTCTGCTCAACACTGGAATTAATTTCCTCGAGGCTGAAGGGCAGTGGCAGTGTCAGGAATTTCAATGAGAGCATTTTCAAAGGTGTAGCTAATCACTAGTTATAAGAAGACATATCATCTATATTTATCATATAGACAACCTCTTCAATGTACTAGCTATAACATTGTATACAATATTAAATGTCCTGCACAGTGCCCGTCCAAGGATTAAAGAAGGAAGGCGGCCAGCCCCCGTGCTGCGCCCGATCTCCGGCGCCGTTGCGGTTGTTGCGGCGTCGGCGGTTGTTGGTGCGGTCGCCGCCCGCCGTGACCTGGCCGCCGCTGCCAGAAGGAGCACCATGGTTGGCACCGCTGCCCTGGGCATTAGACGCGCCAGATACAGTGCCAGGGGCGCCACCGATAGAGGCAGGCGGCACGCCACCAGAAGGCGGACGAGCGCCGGTGGAGAGGAGGGCCGTGGGGGGCCCCTTCGCCTTGTCGTTGAGGGTGAGTTCCTCGAGAAGCAGGTCGTTGCGGACTTTGTCAAACGACGGGAACGGCTCTTGGCGCTTGATGAAGGACGCCATATGCGCGAACCGGTCGTTAAGGCCGCGTAGAGTGGCCAGAACGAGGGTCCGATTGGGAACGGGCTCACCGAGGCTGCCAAGCTGATCTGCCATGGATTTAAGGCGACGACAGTAATCAGAGATGGTTAGATCACCTTGTGCAAAAGTGCGAAACTCCGTGTCGAGCAACAGGGCACGGGTTTCCTTGTTGCCAAGAAACATGTCTTCGAGAGCGAGCCAGACGGCCCGACTGGTGGGCTGGTGATCAGGGTCGCTGGAGGTCATGACAATCTCAAGAAGATTGGCGGAGATGGTGCCAAAAATCCAGGAGATCACGACACAATCCATGCGATGCCAGGGCGCGACGTCGGGATGGACGTTGTCGGAGAGGACGTGGTCGGTGAGGGCGTACTTGCCGAGGGTGATGAGGTGGAGGCCGTGCCACTTAGGGTAGGAAGTGGAGCCAACCTCGAGGACCATGGGAACAAGGGCCTTGATGTTGGTGAGTGCGACCGCCTGGGCATGGAGGTTGACGATGAGGAGGGCGTCGGCTTCATCCTCGCGGCGACGACGCTCGGCCTCGTCGCGTTCAGCATCCAGGCGGCGTTGCTCAGCAGCAGCTTCGGCCTCGGCGAGACGGCGGGCCTCATCTGCGCGGCGCCGCCGCGCTGGTCTTCCAGGTCGCGCTGAGCTGCGGCGGCGCGTAGCTGCTTGACCTCCTTGCGGAGCTGGTCGAGTTCGGTGGCGTCGCCGGCCATCGGGCGAGGTAGGCGGCGCGTGAAGGGTCGCGCGGTGTGGACGTGCCGGGCGGAGTGCTCGGCAAGGTGGATCGGCGGCGATTAGATGGATTGGCGCGGCATTAGGTGGAGCGGCGGCGGCATTAGGGTTAGGGTAGGCAGCGGAAGGAGCTCGGGAGAATCCCGTGCTCTGATACCATGAAAACGGAAGTATTTCTCACGCAATCAATCTTTGCATTGGCCAATTAGGCATATATATAGGAGAGGTTACAACCAAAGGAGAGATTACAGGAGATTGCATCTAATCCTGGTCATACCTAAAATAACCTATTAGCCAAATACAGGGGCGCGGGTCCAGGCTGGACCGAAGGAGGAGACATGCATATATGCATGTATGTGCATGTCTAACAAAATGTGATCTCATATGTAATAGATGTTAAGTGATTTGAAATCAACTATAGCCTGGCTATAAGATAGTAGCTAGCACACTCTTCTTCTCTCCTTCACATAAGCAAAAAGCTGAGTTGTAAGTCTTATAGCTAGCTGGCATGGCACCATTGAAGATACGCTGAGTCTGGACATAAAGCCTAACTGGGACTCTTAACTTTGTCTATTTTATACCGTCCGCGTTTAGGGTATGAGGTAATTTTTCTATTCAATTATACGGGGCTCAATAGCTTAGCGGACCGCGAGTCCGAACACGAGCCCTGTGTCGCGGGGCCTATCTCCGCCACTGTTGAAGGGCACTGCCTACCGGCTATATACGTTGAAGTTAACGAGAGAGCTCCGGACGTTGTTGAAGCTTGCTTAGCTTGCTATACCCTACCTCTTGTAGCTATTAGCCTATTACACTCTAGCACGCAGCTCTTTAGTGAGCTCTTTCTAGAAGCTAAATGCTCTTGTTACGTCTGGACCGATGGTCATGATTGAGACTAATTATCGACCCTTCGCGTGTAGGAGCCAAAGAACGTGAGGTAAATTATTAATTGAGCATGCTCCTTAGGATGATATAGAAAAAGATGAGCCAACGATAGGGCGACGATGATTTTTTTTTAAAGAAAAGGAAGAAGCATTGCCTTGTATTAATTCAGTAGAAAAGTTACATGATTAAAATATAGGAGGATTAGACGTTTTACCCCAGATGCGCGCCACAAGAGAGCTAACTTTAGTAGCTTATTATAACACGGGCGCCTGCCACCCCCAAAAGCGCAGGACCTCCAGAAGCAAATCGAAGAAGGTCATCGGCGACAGCTCCTTCGAGTTGAAAATGCGATTATTTCTTTCAAGCCAGAGATGTCATAAAGTTGCTAACACGACGGATCCTAGACCCGGGGCAAAGTTGGATTGCAGAATGTCCTCGACCCAACAGGCGCTGAGATTTTTAGTATGGGTCCACGTGGAACGGAGGAGACGTGGGGTGTTGAGCTTGGAGGTCTCAAATGTGGGAGGAGAAGGGGCACTCGAGGAAAGGTCACCCAAATGGCGATGATGATGATTATTCTATAAAAAAAATAGGATATGATGATGATTATTCTTTGTTTAAAAAGACTAATCTCTACGGCTGCATATATTTAATGTCGTGGATTCGGCTTTATAGCAAATGTTTGTTGGAGTTATTTTTAATTGTTTGGACTTGACTGAGATGATTGATGACTTTAATGGTATAAATTATTGTGCTTTCTAGATTATTTATAACAGTGCACCTCAGCAGTCTTTAAGCCATCTTTAAGATGTTTTATGTAGGATATGTGATGATATGAAGAAAAAAGAGCATACATATCTATTTAAGTCGTCTCAAAAACAAGAGTCGACTCTACATAAAAATTAAGAAACTTTGCATGTGAGCAAATTACATATAAAAATCATCTCTACTATAGTATATGCTATCTGTGATGTTGTCTATATATGACATGGCAATAGTTAGAGAAAACTGCTATCTCAAACATTGTACATCCTCTAAAACTTGGCGTTTTGAACATAACTAACGTACCTTGATGACTTGAATCGGAGAAAACAATATATGCCCTCCTTTTAATAAAAAGTTAATGTTGGGTTTAGCTCTGTATCGTATATTAGTGATGGAGAAGCACAACTTAAAATGTGTAGGCATCCTCACCTATAAGGCTAGTTTTAATTTGGGTTGAGTTGGACCAGAACCTTGGTTGTGGCTCTACCTGGTCCAATGGATGCAGGAGACCTGACCAAAGACTAGATGTTGGTCTTGGAGGAGCTAGATCGTTGATGGGTCATGAGATGCCAAGATCGCAACTGACTCTAGCAAATGATATTTGAGCCAAGTTCGGTAACCCAAAATATCTTCTCACAGTTGTCGGATGGTTTTCAATGTGTCGTGAGGAAAATCGTTGGGGTTTAATCTGACATCGGATATTGGTGATGGTAAAGCATAATTTAAAATGTGGAAATTTTCTCACTCATCAAACTAGTCTTTTTTATATTTATTGAGTTAGGCCCGAGGTCGAAGGCGCCTTCCCAACATATGTGGCCACACGCGAGAATCAGACTGCGACGATTTGACGAAGCAACATGCTACTAGTTACTACCTTCGGTTTGAAAATACTTGATGTTTTGGACATTAGCACAGTCTTCGAAATACAACTTTGACCATCAAATACTACTGAAATTTATTTAAAAAACCGTGAACAATATGATATTATGAAAATGCTTTCAAGACAAATTTATATATATACATTGCTTTATGTACGCAATCCGAATAGTTTACAGGTTTTTTATAGATAAAATTTTTAAACTTTGATTTAGGACAAACCTAAAACGTCAAGTATTATGAAGCCGAAGGGAGTAGTTGTCTTTTTTAAAATTTGATTTATTCTTTCAATTTGCGTTTTTGTTTTTAAATGGGTTTTTATAATATGTTTAAAATTTTAGATTCACAATTTTTGGTATTTTTTGAATTATTTTTAAATTTGAGATTTTGTGATTTTTACTTTACTGTATAGGAATAATTGGCACACTTTGTTGGTAGCAAACCAAACATACCAATTAGCTATTTTATAAAAATTGGTAATCTTTAATTAGCTTTGATCCAACGACATAAAATTCACCAATAAATAATTATGCCTTTGATCGGTCATCGGCAAGAACATTAATAGGCTGTTTGGTTGCCTTCTCAGTTGAACCAGGCTGTATGAGTTGAGGGTTGGAGCCATGCTGAGATGATGCAAATGGTTTTTGTTTGGTTGGGTGTATAAAATTATACAGTCTGCGTAGAGATGTTGTTTGGTTGACTGCACTAAGGAGAGAATGACATAGAGAAATTCAAAAGAGGGATGAAACATATTAAAAAAATAAATTCTAGAAAATCAAAATAACACAAAATCAAATACGAAAATAAAAAATTCAAAAGAAAGTCTCATAAATAAATAAATTCAAAAATGAAATTATTAAACTGTTAAAATTTATATGCCAAGTGTGGTCTCATTTTGTTTGAAAAATTATCAATAACCCATTTTTGAAATCGGTTCGGTAATCGAAAATATTAATCAAAAGATATAACAAAAAATGAATCAAATGTGTTGCGCATGTGGTTGCGTTGCTGCATCCGCGGAGCCTGGTTATGGGGAAACGTTCAATTTGATCGTATCTCCAGAGCCTGGCCCGGAGGGGGTAATTACATCTAGAGAGGCTGGTTCATATGGGTGAGAAGACAACCAAACACCCTTGTTTTGTATCTTTAGATGCAAAACTCCTTGGATGCAGCCAACCAAACAGCCTATGAATACCATGAATCAAACATGCCTGCGAACTATAAGTCCATCCGTCGCTCTCGCCCATCTTCCGTTGAAACTATACAAGTTCATGTATAATTAGACACAGCCCGCAGAGAGAGAGAGAGATGGGGCTCATACAGTGCAGCTGTTCTTCTTCCTCTAGCCTCCACATCTCTCTCCTCCTCCTCCTGCTGCTGCTGCTCGTTGCGCCATGGCAGCAAGGCAGGACCGCAGCTCGAGCTCTCAACTTCACGAGGGAGGATTTCCCCCGGGACTTCGTCTTCGGGGCCGGCACGTCAGCCTACCAGGTATGTGATGTGTATACAGAAATTCAGATCAATACTTTGCCATTCGATATTAATTGTCTTGCGTAACAAAAGTTTGGGATTAATAACGTTTAATTATTGTCAACTCTTGCGATGCTTAATCGATTTCTTGCGTTAATTGAGCTGTGTGCATGCATATCATGCGAGGTGTGCAGTACGTACGAGGGGGCAACCGATGAAGATGGAAGGAGCCCAAGCATCTGGGACACTTTCACTCATGCAGGTGATTCACTGCTCTTCTGCATGCGAGCTTCTCTATGCCCCTCTCTACGTTTGAAGTTCTGTTAAAATCATGTTAATCTGAAAATTAGATACCTAGGCAAGAATCTGAAAACCTCTTACTAAAGGGCAGTTTTCCTGCCATTTTACCTAAAAAAACGAGAAAATTGCACCGCTGAAACTCTGGCATGTTGGTAGTTTCTTTCAAAGACCCCTCTCACACACAAACACTCGAATACAGACGATGAAAGATTTAGCTTGCACCGATAGTGCACGGAACCTGCCAGCGGCAGGCCGACGTAGGCTTCCTGTCATCGCATGCGAAGCGAAAGCGTATCAACCTCTCCCAATTACACTTTGCCTTGTACCCTGAGTGCTCCGTCAGATTATAAAAATTCCCAACTTGGCCATGTGTTCTTGATCGATCATCTGAATGTGACCGCAGGAAGGATGCCGGACAAGAGCACCGGCGACCTGGGCGCAGACGGGTACCACAGATACAAGGTCTGCATATATATATATATATGTATCTGTTTTGACTGATGAACAGATGCAAAGTCCGTTTCATTTTTCTAGGTTTTCAGGCGGCGACGTTTGGTTTGGAGCTTTGGGCATCATTGACCTTGAGAATCTTGCTCGTTTGTTTCTTGGCGTACATGTTAGGACGTCTCTGCCTGTCGCTTTACATGGCATAGTTCTTGGTGACATGTGGAAGTATAAATAGCTTATGTTTATTTTTTTTAACAATAAATAGTTTTTTTGAACAATAAATAGCTTATCTTTTTTTTGAAATAAATATTTTATCTTGAGTCTGAATGTTTGTAGGATTAGTTTGGTGTAAATGTGGAATAAATGAGGCTAAAGATTTTGTCAATCTTGTTTAGGAATAAAAAACATAAAATTTCCTAGTCGCAAAATCCGGACAATCCTACCTAATTTTGATTCTAGATAGTGTCCTCTAGAAAATCTAGGATTTTTTTTTTACTAATTTTATAGAGTGGCTTCGGTTAGTTCATATGCTCTAAAGTAGATAAAACTAATCTCCAGTTAGTTCGTATACTAAAAAAAAAGTAGATAAAAATAATTATAGATTAAAAAGGAAGCACAATTGAGCATGTTCGAATTGATTGAGCTAAATAAATATGCTAACTAAGCTAAACTGAGCTGAATGTTAAGTTATATTTTGAGAAATTATTGAATTTTCCTTTTGAAACTGACCCATTTTGTTTATGTTATTATTGAGAACTTGTTGAGGTGGTTTTATGATAGAAAAAATTGGATAAAAAATAAATTAACTTTTAGCCAAATAAATCTAAGCCACTTTAAATATGGCGTAAACCTTAGGAACGATATATGTTCCAGTGCTCCCCTAGAAGAAATATATGTAAAATTTGTACTCATAATAAATCCATATTGGCAATATCTGACATTTTCAGGAGGATGCCAAGTTGATGAGTGATACTGGCCTGGAAGCCTACCGGTTCTCTATTTCTTGGTCTAGGCTTATTCCAAGTAAGTAGGTGCTTTGCTAGTTACAACTTTGTATAGTTATCCTCCTTGCAGTTTAATCGGAGTTATCCGCTGTTATATCTAGAAGATTCATCATGGTAATTTTCTTTTTATTTCTACGAGTGCAGGAGGGAGAGGGCCTGTCAATCCGAAAGGGCTTGAATATTACAACAACCTGATAAATGAGCTTGTAAAACGAGGTTAGCTCCAACGTATGCTTTGAGCCCGTTTGGAGCGCACAAACATAACAGGAAGTTTACTAGAATTTCATGGACATATATATTCCAACAATTTATCAGCTGTTAATTAACCACACATCAACATTCTAATTGCTCTCTAGGAATTCAGATACATGCGACTCTCTACCACCTTGATTTTCCTCAAATCCTTGAAGACGAGTACCACGGCTGGCTGAGCCCGAGAGTTGTGTAAGATCGATCTTTGGCCAATCCCTCAAATCCTTGAACACTCGCCATGTTCAGGTTCCAAGATTTTGCTGAAACTCTGAATTCTTCTGAGATCTGCGTCTGCAGGGAGGACTTCACGGCCTACGCAGACGTGTGCTTCAGGGAGTTCGGCGACCGGGTGACCCACTGGACCACCATGGATGAGCCCAACGTGATCTCCATCGCGGCGTACGACAGCGGCTGGTTCCCGCCGTGCCGCTGCTCCCATGGCTTTGAGGTCAACTGCACGGCCGGCAACTCGACGGTGGAGCCGTACATCGTCACCCACAACTCCATCTTGGCCCATGCTTCTGTGGCCAGGTTGTACAGAGAGAAATACCAGGTGAGCTCACGCAACCTTCTTGAGTGCTCAATTTGTTTTTTAGCAAAATGGGCAAAACTCTGTCATTTCTCCATTAAAGAAGAATGCATTGTACACCGTAAAGAGAGAGGGGAGAATGGGTAGGGGATGAGCCTAGCTATATCGAGTTAAAAGAAACCCCCAGCTCACGCTAGAGGAGAAATTCCTTCCTGATTATGAGAAATAGTTGTGCATGGGGCGAAACCTTTTGTTGAAAAAGGCGTCTGTTTCGCTCCTTCCAGATATTCCAGACAACGTAAATGATAACACCATTGAACTAGTGCCTAGCACTATTGGTCAGTGAGTTCGCCGTAGTGAATCGCATGCAACGGTGAGAGACCATGCACTGTTGCATGCTGAATTTCAATTTGGCTCCTATGCATCGGTGCCGGTCTCGATCCTTCGAACGGCCAATTCACCTAAAATCTTTAAACGGACGAGGAATGACAGGTAATAATATAGTTCAGCATAACCGTAGAGATCACGGCCCATGCATTTTTTTTTTGAAAAAGGGCCAGACGCCCTACCTCCATTTCTATTAACTAGAAACGAAAGCTAACAACAACGTAACCAGTAGTTTTAGGGCCAAACGCAAAACAACCAACGTAGAGGAGGTGACACAGCACCAAGCTCTACATTATTTTAACATGCATCCCAAATACAAAAGACTTCTGTATCACCGCAACGGGGAGGGATCATTACATCAGACAGTGGAACTAAGAAACAGTTTAAAAGCTAGACACAAGCAGAAAATCAAGCATCATCTCCAGTCCTTCCGCTTTTCAAACCGCTCACTGCCTTGAAAATGCCCTCAATTCCCATTTCCAGAAGTTATTTATCATTAGCCTTAACCAAACCTGTCCAATATTTCAAAAGAGAACAGATTATGTAAACAGCAGACAGAGGGTCATTTATACACCTCTTGTCAAAGCAAGATTGGTTTCTTAGCAGCCACAGCGCCCAGCTAATAACTGCCAAACCCATAAACCTCAAGGGTTTTTGATGATGAACGATACATCTTTCCCAATTTTTATACTGTCTTAAACTACTGGGTATCCAATTCACCCCACAGCTTTTAGCTAACACACCCCCAAGTCAATTCTGCTACATGACACTTGAAAAATAAATGATTTTGAGCTTCAACGTCATTACAGAATTCACAAATGGGATTTCCTCCCCAACCTCTTTTCCTTAGTTGATACTTGATCAGCAAGGCATTGGTTTTAAGAAACCAAACAAAGATTTTAATTTTCAAGGGGATTTTGGCTCTCCAAATACCCATCATTTTGTCTTTCCTTTCATTTTTCAGACAGTGTTGATACACAGACTTAACATTGAACTTGCCCTTACAATTCAACAACCATCTAGAAGAATCACTTTTATTGCTCAAGACAATTGTCCTAGCTTCTCTTAAAATTTTCGACCACTGACTCTGTTGATCCTCAGTCAGCCATCTCCTGAACTTCATATCCCAATTCTTTTCAGCGCAATCAGCCACAGAGATCAACTGATCCAAGCAGATATTATAAATCTCAGGGCATTCTTTAGCCAAAACCTGATCTCCTATCCATTTGTCATTCCAGAAACTGGTTTTACAACCGTCCCCCACCTTCCTCCTCCTATTATTTATATATCTCTTATTTTTACCAAGTCAGACCAGATGGGAGAATCAGTATGTTTTCTCTTATATTGAGATATCAATCCATTCTTAATGTACTTTGCCTTTACAATTTCTTGCCAGAGTCCTTCCATTTCCAGTTTCCACCACCATTTACAGAGAAGACTCACATTCATTACCCTCAGATTTATGACTCCTAGCCCACCTCTTTCTTTTGGCTTGGTAATGTTCTCCCATTTACTTAAGTGATATCTTCTTCTGTGCTTAAAAGATTCCCAGAAGAAAGATCTTCTGATTCTGTCAATTTTATCAATCACCATTCTAGGTAACAAAAACATAGACATAGTATACAGGGGCACACTGGATAAACAAGCATTTATCAAAGTTAGTCTTCCCCCTTTAGACAGGGTTTTGCACTTCCAGGCACTTAATTTCTTACTTACTTTACTAATCATGTCTTCCCAGTTGGCAACTAAGTTTCTCTTATAACTGATCGGCACGCCAAGATATTTGATGGGAAAATCCCCAATCTGGCAATGAAACATATCAGCCACCTGTCTAATTCTGTTATCATCCCCATTAATCAACATTACTTCACTTTTGGTAAAATTTATTTTCAATCCAGACATCATCTCAAAAAGATGCAGCAGTAATTTGGTATAATACAAGTTCTTATGGTCATCTTTAAGAGTAATAATGGTGTCATCTGCATATTGTAAAATTGCAATCCCATTATCTATAAGATCCTCAACCAAGCCTGTAATAATCTTCTTCTCTTGGGCTATCTGGAACATTTTACTCAAGTAGTCAACTACTATATTAAACAGATATGGTGATAAGGGATCTCCCTGTCTTACACCTCTCTTGCTTTTAAACATTCCCCTGTTTCTCATTGACACAGATGCTCAAAGTCCCTTTACTTAACACCTACCAAATCCACTCACACCACTTGCTAGAGAACCCCCTCTATTTTAAACATTGCATAAGAAAGCACCAATCAACCATATCATAGGCTTTTTTAAAGTCTAGTTTGAGAATCACCCCAGAAGTTTTTCCACTCTTAGTATGATGCAGAATTTCATGTAAAGATAGAACACCATCCATTATATTCCTCTCAGGCAAGAAAGCATTTTGATTTTTACTGATACTTCTGCAGACAACCGCTTCCATTCGCATAGTTAATGTCTTAGTCATCCATTTATATAAACTATTCAACAAACAGATGGGTCTATATTGTTTAATGTTTTATGCATCATCTTTTTTGGGAAGAAGTATGATTACTCCATAGTTCAACATTTCAATATTACACTTATCATTGTGAAAACTCTCAAAACATTTCAAAGCATCCTCTTTTATTATTTCCCAACAGGTTTGATAAAATTCAATACGCATTCCATCAGGACTAGGAGCCTTATTCTTACACATTAAGAATAATGACTTTTTGATCTCATTCATGCTAAAAGGCTGAATTAGCAGTTCATTTTCTTTAGCTGAGACTTTTTCATTCTTCTTCCAAACTTTATTTTTAATTCTGAAGCTACTACCATTTTCTTTTCCAAACAGATTTTTATAAAAATCTGTAGCATGTTTCAGCAGATTCTCATCCCCTTGGATGACTTTGTCATCATCTTTTAAAGACTCAATTTTCTTTTTCCTTCTTCTAACTTTAGCTATCACATGAAAATATTTTGTATTGTTATCACCCTGCAATAGCCACTTACTTCGAGAATTTTGGTACCAATTTAATTCTTCTTCCTCAAAAATTTTAAGCAAAATTGCTTCATATTCCATTTTAGCTTTCCTATCAGCTTCACTTAGAATGTTGGTATCTTCCTTTTCCTCTAGAATTTTCAAACAATGCTTGGCTTCCTCTATTTGTTTTTTTCTTAAGCCAAATAAATTTCTCCCCCAACCTTTTAAAGATTTCTTGACCTTCTTGACTTTCAAAAGGAAGGTACTTAAAGGGTCCAGCCCTCTAATGGGTTAATTCCAACTTTTGTTAACAACCTCTAAAAACCCCTCCATTTTCAGCCATGCATTATGAAATTTAAATTTATTTGAGTTCACCATATCATCCACCCCAGCCTTGATAATCAAAGGATTATGGTCAGAGAGCAATTTTGTTGCTTTATGAATCTTGATTATAGGAAAAAACCTTTCCCAGTCCAGGCTAACCAAGATTCTGTCCAGTTTTTCTTTAGTGGGGCATATATGATTATTAGCCCAAGTATACTTATTCCCAACATTACTCAACTCTTTCAATGCATAAGTGTCAATAATATCATTGAATAATTCAGAATACTTATTTAAAGAATTACTTCTATTCTTGTCTTCCACAAATCTCAAAATATTGAAATCACCCCCCATTACTATTGGGACATCAATTTGTTTGCAGAAAGCATCCAATTCAGTTAAGAAGTCTAATTTTTCATCTGTTTGTGCAGGACCATATACACCTAACATAGCCCATCTT
The DNA here is from genome assembly GCA_005191435.1 of Raddia distichophylla. Lineage (NCBI taxonomy): Eukaryota > Viridiplantae > Streptophyta > Magnoliopsida > Poales > Poaceae > Raddia > Raddia distichophylla. The sequence continues at coordinate 506,640 of SPJY01031644.1, forward strand.
TTCTTTCTTTTTTTATCCCATATGTTTAATAAAAGCATATATTCTCCTTTTTTACAGCTTGAAATTTCAAACTCAGTGTCTTTTACACCAACAACAATACCACCTGATTTCCCCCTAGATGGTATCCAACTCCACAAAAATTGATTGTTATAGTCAAATTTATTGAAAATTTTTTCCTCATACTGCATCTTTTGAGTCTCACAAAGACACATAATATCTAACTTCTGCTCATATATTAGCTCTCTAATATATGAACCCAAACCTTTCTTATTAATTCCTCTACAGTTCCAAAAAAGAATGTTTGTTTTATTCATCATCATTTGATATAACTTGTATTTTACCCCCCCTTTTTATTATGACCAACATTTGATTGTTTTGTTCTCAAATCTCTCAAATGTGGTCTCACAGCCAGATCTCTTAGCTGATTTTTGTTTTTCATTCTGCCACCCCTACCAATGACAGGAGAAAACTCCTCTTCTATTTTCTGATCAATGGTTTCCCATTCCCCAGCTATCTCAATTGTACCATTTAAAATCTGACTTTCTCCACTTTCAAGTTTCCTTTCATTCTTATTTGCCAACATTGCTCTAGATGCCTCCAAAGCTTGAAGAACCTCAATTTTCTTCCTATCTTTTTTTTTTTATCAATTTTAACACCAACATTCCTAGCAATTTGGACTAATTCCTCATTATTAAAAATGTTAAAGGAATTAGAGCTTTGTATCATACCTTCTAGATTTTTCTTCTTTATCAGGGTGGTTGCTTTGTCCATCACATGCATATTGGAGTTCTTCAGTCTAGAGCTTCTTCTAGTAGGGCCTACTAGCTCATCCTCTTTTGAAATATCCTGCACCTTTTCCCTTTCATCACCATCATCCACTTCTTTGCCTACAGTGGTGTCTTCAACTGATACTTTGTTCTCAATGATTTCTTTAATAACCACATTGGATGTTTTAGTGAGGAAAGAGCCATATTCATTAATATGCTCCTGATCTTGATCTGACCTGTTGTCTGGATTGGAACATCTCATCAACCAAACTTCTCTGCAAGAATTTATTTTATCCAGATCTTCTTTATGTTTCACCATCTTTGAAAAGGCAATAGTTTCTTGCAGAATGATGCCGTCCTCCTCCATCCTTTCAGACTCCTGAGAATTATCAAAGGTAATATCAAAATTTTCCTCTCCTTGTTTTATAATCTTCCCCTTTTCCAGATTAGACTTGGGGGGAGCAGAATGAGTTACTTCATGCTTGCTATCCTTCTGCTTAGGACTTTTCCCATCTTTCTCATCCCCTTGTTTTTGCCTCTTAGTTTTATCCTTGTCTCCTTCATTGTTTACTTTAAGACCATCATTAGGAGGACCTCTTTTCATGAAACCAACTGGCCATTCGATCTCAAAGAAAAAATCATAAATCAACAAACCAATGGTTCCTTCCGCAGAATCAGGTATTTCCTCAATATCTCTACATGCAATTTTTACCCATACTGCATCCAATCTGAACATACTTGAAGCATCTATCTCCAGAGGTTTGCCAATCAGATGGGCCACACTGTAAATTGTCTGTTCAGATCTTTTATCCATTGGGATGTTTCCAATTCTGACCCACACCTCACTGAGTTTACCTTTAGCCCCCACATCAGGCTTCCATTGTTCTACCAAAAAAGCTGCATCTACAAGTCTCATATTCATTACACCCATAGAACTGACTTCAATTTTTTTAGCAGTTGGAAATCTCATCAAGAATTGTCCCTCCTTAAAAGGTTTCGCAATGCATCTCCAGGCATTTGAGCCCATAAGAGTTCCAATATCCAATTCCACATCTCTGGCAGATGCATTCCCCCTTGTAATCTTGATGACTGCCGTGCAATTTTGCTCTCTGCTATTCGCTTCAGAAGAAACATTTTCGATGGCAAAAAAGCCCTGCCCCTTACCAGCAAAACCGCAAAGCTTCGGCACGTAATCAGAAGAGATTTTGATCATACACCATTTGGCCACTTGACCATCCAATCCACATCTACCACAACTTTTTGCATTCTGACAATGAAAAGCTATGTGACCCATTTTCTTGCACTTGAAACAAGGACCAATCTGCTTCTCTGCAGCAGACCTGCCATAAGATGGGTCATCTCTGTTCTGATTCCAATTCTCCTCATCCCCTGGAACATCTTCTTGCTTTCCTTTCCAAATCGTTTCTCTTTCTTTAGCCATTTCCCCTCGATGACTCCATCTATTATTTGGAGCATCTTCTTTTTCTTGATCCCCATCAAGAACCTGAGTTTGTCGTTCTTGGCAAATCTCGTTCTTGCGGTTCTGAGTTGGAGAATCACTCGTAACAACATGTTTCTCCCTGTCTCCCTCAGCAGACGTTCTCCCAACTCCAGAAATCGGATTAGAAACTTCTTGCCAGTACCCCGCAAATATCTCCCCACTCAACTTACCAGGATTTGACGAGGAAGAACCCTGTTCTTGGCCTCTAGTTGAGGATCTGGACCAAGAAAAGCGCCCTCTGACTCCACATCCCCTCCCCCAACCGGCACGGCCTCTTCCACGATCTCCGCCCATCACGGCTGGATCACAATCTCTCCCTCCGCTGTTCCACATCTCATGCAAGTTTGGCTGTGGATCTCTCACAACTTCAGCGCAAGATTTCGCCCGAAGCAAGAGCGAACTCGCCCTGAAAACCCTAGGCGCGTTGTTCTTGGTGGAACCCCAAAGGTGAGAGAAGAGAACCACCAGATCTGGGAAACGACTGGCTTCCCGATCCGTCCCCAAAGAACAACCCGTTCTCGAGGGTAGAAGAGGAAACTCACATTCTGGGTGCTCTCCCCCCGACACGCCATTGCATCTCCACCTTCCGTTCGACGACGTGTCGCTGCGGAGAGCCTCGCACTCTCCAGGGGTGGATGCCATCCTACCGGGCCCTCGTGCAGCCGCCATTTGCGACCCGATCGAGCTCGCGACCCATCAGCTCTCTCTCTCGACACGTCGCGACCCATCCTTCTTCTCATGCTCATGACATAATACCGGCTCGGCCGGGCAGGGCGACTAGTTCAACCAACCTTTGATTCCTGGGAAATCTGCAGTGTGGGGTTTTTCCATGCCTAAGCGACCATGGAAACAGTTTGCATTTGTTTTGCGTCTTTGCTTTACAATCTGGACCGTTTTGGAAAGCATACCACAGTATTTTGGAAAGCATCAAATAGGGATCAGATACCGAGAAGAGCAGGAATTTAATCCTACTCGTTAGTCTTTTCTTTTCCAACATGAACATAGCAGGTTATCTGAAAGATACGAACAATTGCAGGCTACACAGAAGGGCGTCGTGGGCATTAACATATACAGCTTCTGGAACTACCCGTTCTCGTCCAGCCCTGCAGACATTGCAGCAGCGCAGAGATCGTTGGACTTCATGATTGGCTGGTCAGTGATCATACACTCAAGTTACTAAATTTACCTTTCTTGATTTGTCAGTCATACGGATGCTAATTAAGATGATGTGGACACGTGTATACCCCTGCTTAGGATCTTGGACCCCCTGGTGTATGGAGACTACCCTGAAATCATGAAGAAAAAGGCGGGATCCCGGATCCCATCATTCACCAAGGAACAGTCGGAGTTAATCCATGGGACTACTGACTTCATTGGAATAAACCACTACACATCGGTGTACATCAGCGATTCATCGAACAACTCAGGCACAAGCCTCCGTGACTACAACGCTGATCTGTCTGCTACCTTCAGATGTAAGTTCAATGTTCAAGCGGAGAAAATAAATCACTAAAAATATGCCGGTAGGCAGTTTTCTATTGAAAGATTGAAAATTTCTCAGCAAAGACCTGAAATCAGCCTTTCAAATATCAAGTCTTTGCCGAAAAAGTTTATTGCTAACTCAGTATTTGATAAAGATGACACGATTTGACCTTCTGTTGTGACGGCACGTTTGCTTGTTTTATGTTTCAGTTTCAAGGGATGAAACACCAAGCGGCCAGGTATTTTGGTACTCTTTAATCTACTCCTACGTTTTTGAAGCAGTTCTACTCACTGTTGCTGAATTTACACCACGATCGTGTGAAGAGAATCAAGCTAAGCATTTCCCTTTCAATTTTCGATGCAGTTTGTCCCTATCGACCCGCCAAGCGATCCGCAAGGGCTACAATACATGCTCAAGTACCTTGATGACACATACCAGAGCATTCCTGTCTATGTACAAGAAAATGGCAAGCACTGAAACACCAATCAACTATTTTTTGCTACTTTATTCTAATTTTTTTATCTGTCACTTCTGACATAAGTGTCGCTGGTGTTTCTTGTGATCTAAAACGTTTCTCGTTTGTTCTTCAATCCTGTCACATTTTAGGCTACGGTCAGTATTTTAACGGCTCTGTCAACGACCCTGACAGAGTGGATTACTTGAGTGGCTACATAGGCAGCACACTCTCTGCACTGAGGTGAGTCGGAGTCCTGCTCCTCCTGCTCCTGCTCCTGATCTTCTACAGCCATTGACAAAACAAAGATTTTGCCTGAAATTTTGGGTGTTAAAACACTTGCACACTTGCACATGGTTGGTCACTGCAGAGATGGAGCCAATGTGAAAGGCTACTTCGTTTGGTCGTTCCTGGACGTGTTCGAGCTGCTCGCAGGCTACCACTCGCGATTCGGCCTGCACTACGTCGACTTCCAGGACCCCGAGCTGCCAAGGCTGCCAAAGCTCTCTGCTCACTGGTACTCCAAGTTCTTGAGGGGCGAGATTGGGATAAACATGGAGGACATAGTCAGGCCTGATGCAATCTCGCATGCTCAGCAATGACACAGTTAGCAGCGCACAAAGATACTCTGATTTGGATGAGCTGAATAAAGCAAGAAAAAGATGATGCTGCCGTTTTTTAAAAATTTTGTTTCAACGACATTTCTTTTATCGGTTTGTTAGTTAAGTCATCGGTCGCCATTAGGTGTTAGACTGATATAAGTTATAGGTGTAATACTGATCTTCAGTTGGAGAGTGTCATGTTCTTGTTGTCATGAATACATTTAAGGGGAAAAAATATGGCACTTTTACAATACACTAGACATAGACCAAGCTAATTAAGACATCTCCAGGCAAGAGTTCAATCGAAATAAAGAGATTAATGCAACAATGAGTTCAGTCTATTGCTTAAACCAAGCCTGCCAAAGAACGGCCTGTTGAGTTTCCTTTAGCTCTGGTTCATTGAAGAGATTGAGGTTGTGTGGGCGTCCAGCTATGGAAAGTAAGCGTACGGAGCTCGTGCTAACTTCCGGTGCTCATGACAAAGATAACACATGGCAACACAGTGTTACCTCTTGGACTGGCATGGCGATGGATGCGCCCTTCGCTTCAAAGTGATAGGAATTACTCCTTGCCACGCTCATTGCAATGATGTTGAGGGACTATACATATATGGAGGTCATTTCACTTTTGTGCTGAGTATGTAACAAAGTTTTGAACTTAAGAGTCAAGGTTTTGGAGGTTTTAATATGAAAAAAATGCTTTTATCTCCAAACAATGAGTTTCCATTCATGTCGGATAAGTCTTGAATTCAGTGGGTTTTTCATTTGTGCTGGACGTGACTTGACCACGGGCAGTGATTTTCATATTCACGCCGGACGTGGTTCTTGTGCCAGACATGAATTTTTAGTTCTCGCCGAACAGTGTACGTACGCTTGTTTTTCACTGGTTCTTCGGTTTTTCATATTTCGAAGGTTTTTCCATAGTCGAAAAATAAAGTGTTGCACATGAAATTGTACAGAATTTCAAGATGCGTCTTTTTTGTGCTGGCAATCTTGTCATCAGAGCTACAGGAAAAAAAGGGTTCATTCTTGTTAGGAAGTGAGTGCAAGCGAGCATTTTTTGTGGAATTTTGTCAATGTTTGATTTTTCATGAATCTAATGATTGATTAATGATGTCAATGTTTGGCTTTGGTTGTACTTAATAATTTTAATTATTTTTTCAAAGAATGAAAAATCTTAAAATATTTTTAAGATCTTCGTGAAAAACTCTACAAAGCCCAAAAAAAAAATTCAAAATGTATGAGATATACAAAAATAACAAAATCTCTAACAAAAATTACAGCATTTAACCAGAACTAAACTAAAACCGACGAATCAAACAGAGCAAATAGCGCTGGTTGATTTTATGCAATGTGTGGTCCGAGAGTCCAAACTCTCTGTTTGCGGCTTTGCGCAAACCTCACAAGATCATCTCTCAAAATAACCATGTTGGAGCTATTGGTTAGAGGCAAAACCACGTTCATAGAAACACTTGGTTCTTGCGTCTCCTCTTTTTTAATTCTGTTCAATTTGCTTGTATTAGGCAGGGGTTGATTACTGGAGCCATGAAGAGTTGTTGATTCCTGGAACAGCTATATAGAGAGCACACTGAATGAGGGGTGTTTGCACTGTGAAAAGCCGAGACTGTGCGTTGTTCTGAATTTCAGGGGCGGAGTAGATGTGAAAAAAGGCTACTTTTCCCGGTCTTTCTGCATGTTTTCAGCTGTCTGTCAGTCATCATATTGCCACTAATTAATTTTGACAATGGCAGGAAGCCCAAGAGAACAAACCCACCTCACTGCCTCTGTTACTCCCAGCTTTCCAAACAAACAAGGGAATGATCTTCACCATGCAAGGTTCCATGTGTAACGATTGAGTTCTCCCTTCACCTTTGCTTAGCATAAAGAGCAGCATAAAAATCTTCGCCCCATAATTCTTTCTTCAACAGATAAAACATGTTACAGGGATGTATAAAATTACAGCAGAAGTTCAATCACTCAATAATTAACTTGTGATTTGTGAATAATCACAGTTTACTAGCGCTCAATTCACACAAGATTCCGAGCAAACATACAGAACATTTCCGAATTAACTTGGACTTTCATAGTTTTATGGGTCAAGGGTGAATGCCGCCATAACACATACGAGACTATCTCTTCAACATTAAACAATCTTTTTTTTTGTATCCAAGATACATTTTTCATAGGCAAAAATTCAATGCTCCATTCAAGGGAGAAACAAGGTACACTATGAAAGTGTATTCTAGACATTCATAACATACTACAGTGGATAGAGGAAACTCTTCCCACCATGATGGTATCTTTGACAGAGCTTCTTCAATGTACCCACTGAGTGCTGCATAGAGTTCAGCTTGGTATCCATGGACATGGCCTGCAAAATGATGCTTCTCTTAGTCCACATTCTATATAAATTAATAATTATTAATCGTAAACTAGGCTGAATAAAATATTGACTGTTTTGTTATACCTTGTAGTTATCACCATACTTCTCTATTAATCTACCAATACAAACACGTTGGATTTTAGTCAATTGCTCCAAAGGCGCAGATTTTCCATCCCTCCTTTTCTTCCCAAGCACAGATTTCAGATCTATATTACATGAAAACAATTGCATGAGATTATCATGTCATCATCATGCTTACATAGTTATATATAAGATCGGAAGTAATTTTGAGTTCAGATCTACTGTGATTAAGTACATCATGCCATCATCACGCAATTTAGATAACAATTCAACTACTCAAAGAATGACAACATCTTGACAACATAAGGGCATATTTTAAGTATCAATCAACTAGCAAGATGTTCTACTGTGTTGCATTGACATGTTCTAATGGTGCGTGTCTGACTGTCTCCATTGAAGAAAGGTGTCAGTATTTTTCCAAAGAAAATGTGTTAGCGTTGAACAACTTCATGCCACTACTCAAATCATAACTAACATAAACATGCATGAGGCAGGCCGGAGTATACATCAGAATAACAAGGGACATTCCAAATCTAATGGACACTAAGTAGATATTAACTAGCATGATTAATAGCATCCTAGGACCAATATATTAGATGACACGCAAGCCATGTGCACCCAGTGTTCTAGACTAGCTTATCGCCTTGTTACCGTGATTATGCCATTGGCAGCCTGGGTGTTGGAACCATCTAGTCAGTCCTAGGAGGTCAAAGATAGAGAAACAAAGATGGGTTCACGGCCAAAGGAATTGTGTAGAGCTAGGCAGCAGCTCAGAAGACTGGCAACATGGGGTGTGGGATATAAAGGGGGCAACTCACACATCAGGTTCCCAAACACAATCCAGGGTTAGAGCCATCTGCCAACGGTTGAATCTACCTCCCATGTGTACAATTTTCTGATATTTTAAATTCTTGATGCATTTCTGTTAAAATATGCAATTTGCACTCTGCTGGTGCCTGGTTGGCTGCACAGGAGCTTTGCAAAATACTTCCACACATGAGAGGTGTCTTGCGCTTTCTATAGCACCATGCCAGTATGCCACCATGTGCACCTTCTGTATACAAGATATGCACTAGATGCTAAATACTGTATTGTTTCACCTCTACCCATTCCATTAGGAGTACTCTGCTCTAAAAATTATCTACCTTTTATCTCTCTTAATCGGTTAATGTGCAGAAGAAATCAGATTCTTCTCTTTCTTATTTGATTGCAAAACTAATCGAACAGCATGAAGTACCAAGATCAAACATACAACTTCAATAACAGTTCCTTGCCAAGATGTGTTCACATATTGTCCATTTACTGCAGTTCATCAGTTCGCAGGCTCACAGCTCAAAGGAACACCACAAATTATCCAGAATCTCATATCGTCAATCCATGAAACACCACAAAAAGGAGCAGGATGGACCGGCGGAGGAGGAGGGGGGCTAACCGTCAGCCTCGAGGTCGCTGCCGGTGTCCACGGGCTCGAACTCGTGGACGGGTGCGCGGGCGGCGTCGACGTGGGGCGCCTGGAGCGCGGCGCTCTGGACGAGCCGCGGCGTGCCGCGTGAGTGCGCGCCGAGGAAGTTGGGGTTGGCCACCACCCCGAACGCCGCGTAGTTCTTCACCACGGTTCCCTCCGCGTCCCACTTCGGCTCGCCGCCCTCCCCGGCGGCGGCGGCGGCGGCGGCCAGCGCCTCGGGGAGGTCGAAGGCCGGCTTGAACTCCCGCGGCTTCTTGCGCGGCAATCCCACACGCACCTTCGCGCGAGAGCGCTTCAGCTTGCGCCGCGAGCCCCCCATCCGCGCTAGGGTTCCGACTTCCGAGGGGAAGAGCTAGGGTTTAGGGAGATGGTCAGAGACGACGACGACGACGAAGAAGAAGAGGAGGTATTATTGGGCCTTAATGAGAAGAGAGCGCGGCCCAATTAGCTCGTAGTTCAGCAGCCTCGCTCTGTCACAGATGAATCTAGGCTGCTGGCCGACCAGCCCCATGTGTCAACTGGTATACGGTTCCAGTCGAACCAAAGGACCGCATTCCTTCTCGCACCTCGGCTTCGCCACTTTCCTCTGCCGCACACGGCCTGTCCTATACACCCTAATCTTGGTCATAGGTGCACCCGACCGTCTTCACCTAGGCCCATAGCTTTGGCACCGCCGTCGGCGCCCCCTCCTACCCTACCAACGCCACGATCTTCTATCCACCACCGGGTCGTCGTCTCCCTAGCATCACTCTAAGCCACGAGAACCCCGTACTTGCTATCGACAGTGACGTTGCTCGTGCAATTTAGCATCCATAGAGCACACGAGCATAAAGGTCGCTTGAAGCTGGGTGGTGATTATGAAGCATCAGATGCATCTTGAATTACCAATTAACTTCACACTAACCTACTCGCGACAAAATGCCATTGACTATTTGAGCATGCCGAATGTTTCACTAGAAAGTATAAATTCCTGCTAATCCTTCACCGATGTGAACTATACATGTATAATTGTTGTAATAATTCAACATGTACCGCCGCGGTTCTTTTCAATTCAAAATTGAATTGCAATTATAAAACCGAAATACTCGTTATCTTTTACAAGTCAACCGCATACGTATTTTTTCAAAGATGTTAATGCTTTTTCTCGGATATCTCAAAACTAATTTTAAATAACTTTTGCCACTTTGAAACTTTTTGTCGGGGCCTGCAACTTTTCATCACCATCCACATTATCTTCTCATCTTAAAAGAACATGGGAATCAGCCTGTTTGATTTTAGTGTTTCTAAAAGCATGCATATAAATATAAAAAACGTAGGATTTGCGTGTTTATGCATATTGAATCCCGTAAGATTAAAACCCGCATAAATTGTTTAACCATGTTGTTTGAATGTAGCACAGGGAAAACCATAAGAATTTTGAGATTAAATTCACAAAGTTGTTTTAGCACGCCATTTGTTTGAAATTTTTTTTAGGAATTTTAGGATTAAACGCTAACTGGCTATATATATTGAGAATTGAGAGAGGAAGATATAAGTTGGATTGGAATATAGAAAAAAAGAGGCTGGAACTTTAAATCCTCCAAAAATTCGGAGGAGCATTTCTATCCTGTGCGATTCCTTTGATGTACTCATTTACACCAAACACTTTTAAGGACAAAGGAACTAAAACAGATGAATGGGAAAAAAAAATATGAACGAGTTTTAGTCTAAAGTGGAATAAACACAGGATTTTGATGGGAATGAAAAATATGGAATATATATCACGCTACTTTGCACTGCATTTTATTCAAATATGTTTGGCTCTTTACTTCTTACATCTTCTGTCACTCTTGAATACTTGTGCTCCGGCACTCTCGGCACAAAAAAATAAGGATATATGTTATTAAACGATGCCAAAATAAAACATGAGAGACCATGTGGAGGTCATTCTATATATACGATGAACATTAATTTGACAAAAGTTTAAGAGTTTATGTGTTGATCTTTTGATTGTGGAGTTGGTCTAGTTGGGTTTTAATTTAAAGATTTTGCTTTTAACTGCGTACAGCGAGTTTAGTTTACATCAAACACGCCAAAAATGGTTTTAGCTCCAAATAGTGAATTTGCAGTGTATGCCGGACATGTCTTGACCCTTGACAATGTTTCTCCCATTCATGTCGGACATGGATTTAGCGACGGGCGGTGAAATTTCCATTTATGCCGGACATGTCTGTCGTGATTGGGAATTTACTGTCTCGGCATTTCGCATTTTCAGAGATATTCCTGCAGGTGTTCTAGCTGACTTTATGGAAATTGAGATGCGTTAGAGATGGTAGAGTTCAGTCTTTTGATCCTACGACTAGTTCTACTACTCACTGTTGTGTTCCTAGATTTGCTCTTATTTGACATCTCATCTCCACAGACTTAGGGCCTGTTTGGTTTAAAGCTAAATTTATCAAACTTTGGCTACCCTAACATGCTAAAATTGTCTAAGCTTACTTCTTGAAATTCTTAGCCACACTTTTTCAGCCACAAGCAAATTTGCCACACTTTGATGTGTGTATGCTAGGTGGGGTCTATTTGGCAGAAAAGAAATCTTGACTAACCTTATGTGCGAACCAAACAACAGCCTTACTCAGTCAAACTTTTCTAACCTTAGGCGTGACAATGTTAGGCAAACTTAGGATTCAACCAAACAGGCTCTTAAATTTTTTGGGTTGGGAAGATATTGCTTTGTTCTATATATTTTCTTAAATCTCTTACCTCGCTCGTGCTCCCGATGATGACCTGTTCACCTTTAGAGTTTCTTCCTATGGTGTGTCTTCTCTTGGGAGACCGCCTGGAGTAAGGGTGCACCTTGCTTTTTTTCTTTGTCTTGAGCTATGTTGGCTGTGGGTTTTTTTTTTAAGGAAAAGGCAAGAGAGCTGTCGTCCATTCATTGATAGAAGAAGAACGGTGCGACACACCAAAGTTACAAGAGTTACAATGCAGCAAGACTGCTGCACACCCCGGCCAAACGGCCGCGCCCACACGCGCAAGGCCAAGAGACCTTGTGGCGACACACAACTGGAAGGGAAGGGGAAGGAAACAACACCGGCCACGCCAGGCGCACTACCAACACACACAACAACGGACGACTCCGAATTAGCAGACCTAATAGACAACCAAGAAGTGCAGTAGTGACTAACACGACACCTCCAACAAGGTAACGACGGGTAAGACCCGCCGCCGTCGTGTGACCACTAGGGTTTTCACCCGAAATGAGGGAAGGGGCTATAAGATGATGCCTCCAACGAGGGGAACGTCACCAAAGGTGACGCCACCATCCGCCTAGGAATGGGCAAGGCTTTCGCCCAAGCCCCTCCTCCCTTAGGGAAGGCACAAAGCCCGGATCACCAAGACCCTAATCCCCCTTACCGATGAAGCACACAGCACTCACCGGCGTTCACTAGTTGAATCATTTTCCTTGCGGAGGTAGATTCGCACCTTCACAAACTCCGGAGACACACCACACAAAGATCGGCGACTCACCGGCGACACCTAGCCGTCTAGAAGCCCTTCAAGCCTCCAAGAGTAACAAATGCGATGAAGAAAATAGGAATCGCTAAGTGCTCAAGAATTGGATCTCTAATTCACGGAGCACTTGGGTTTGCCTTGATCTCTCTAGATCTAGATCTCACAAGATGAACAAGAGAGAGACAAAGGCTAGGGTTCTTGAGAGAGATGATGGAGAATATGAATTAAGCTCAAATCAGGATGTAATCAGAGTGAGTAACCTTTGGCAGGTATTAGAGAAGGCTTTAAATAGGGATTCTCGAAAATATAGCCGTTGCTGCAGTTAATCCCGCATCGGATGTTCAGACCCCGTCGGATGTTCCGACCCGCGTCGGATGTTCCGACCGAAGTTCCGATGGAACCCTTACTGGATAGCTCTGAAAACTGGCAGGCTGGCTCACCATCGGATGTTCCAACCCTCGTATAGGTTCTGTATGAGGTGTATTTTGAGTGGAAAACTCACACGAACTTCGAGATACCTATTTTAAGCACTTAGGAACCTTTATATTCTTCTCCATTTCATCCCTCTTTATAGTACGGCATCCCTAAGACTCAATAAATAAAGATTTACAAGTAAAAAGTGGTCTTGATGCCTTGTTGCAATACATTCTCTTTTGAGGGGTACACCATCACATGTAAACATGTACCTCATGGAATTAACCTGTATAACCTCTGTGCACAATTCTCCAATAGAAATATTAGCTCTATAATTGTTACTCATTAATCACCAAAATCACTTAGGGCCTAGATGCACTTTCACTTGGAATCCGAGAGATCTAAACTATCGTAAAGATCGTCGGTTTAGTATTCATCGTCAATGACGGGAGATTGATCTAAGACCATCTCCGGAACGCATCCAGAGAGTTCTGTCTCAGATCTTGAAGGCGATCGAGATCGAGATCGAACAGATCGATCCGATCTGACAGGGGACGTGACATCCTGTCCTTCTGAGTCATAGTCCTCAGGAAGAGATCCCTGGTCGCTGATGGAGTTCGACATGCTCGATCTACTAAGTCCCCACGGACGGCGCCAAGGGTTCGATCCCCACGGACGGCGCCAACTGTCGACGGTTGAGATATCGATCTCAAATCAACTAAGGTTTTTAAGAAGGGGAGATAGGAGACACGCCGAACAGAACGAACAACAATCAACGAGCCACAGGGAGACACAGAGTTTTTATCCTGTTTCAGGCCTCTCGAAGAGTTAATAGCCCTACGTTCAGCCTTTCTTTATGCCAAAGAGAATTACAAGGTGGAAACTCGACGAGACGAACAAGTCTCGGCGAGGTTATGAGAGTACAAGGAAGTAATATGCGATCTAAGTTTCAATGCGATGATCTGGTGTTGGATGAAATTAGATGCCCCCTAAACGCCGTAGGGGCTTGGTTTATATAGTGTTGAACAACCGACCTACCAAGGGATAATCGGGCCGGGCTGGCTACGAGATCGTAACGAACTCGTACCATGCCACATACGTCCCACGGTAGATAAGGCATACTCCAATTCTTGAGGATCACGACATCTGCTCCAATCCGAGAAACCACGTCCGGGTCTTCACGTAGCCGTGCAAAACTCTTGCTCGAGTCGGACTCGAACACGAATCCTATACCGTTACGCACCGCGCGTGCCAACCAGGAAGCTGTTCGGCAGGATGCATATGGGCCTGAAAAAGCCCTCTAGGGAGCAGGCCCTAGGAGGCTGTTCGATTAGCCCGTTAGGGAGTGGGCCATGGCAATAGGCCGTGATTTTATCTCCGACAGCCACCACCTGCACGGTCGGCCTGGGCGCGCAGAACAGCCGGCCCGTCGCCGGACCCGACCACCGCCATGGTCAGATCCGGTGGCCTCAACACCAGATCCGACGAGCACGGCCGTGGATCAGACGAGCCCAACGTGGGACAACCACCGGCAGTCGGCAAGAAAACTACGAGGAGGACGCGGGGAGAACAACCAGCAGGGATGGCAAGGAGGAAGAGGAAGGAGAAGGAAGGGAGAAGCGGCCTGCCGCTGCCGCTGCCGCCGCCGCGGCGGCGGCGGGACCGGGACGAGGAGCTATCGCCCCCCGAGTCGCTCCTTGCAGGAGCGCTCGAGGGTCAAAATGTGTTGGCTGTGGTTTTCAGGACGAGCTTAGAGTACTGAGCCTAGCTAGGTTAATTACAAGGGGGAGCTGGCTACTGCATATTATGTTTATACTTAATACTCTTTACTTTCTACATTGCATTACATTTGGGTTAGATATTTTTAGTTGGTTTTGAGCTGTAGTGCATATTACTTAGACTTTTGTCTGAACGGACCTCTCATCTTACTGTAGGTTGCTATCATGCGTAACAGGCGGCGTTCTCTTCTCTGATTAGATTTATTCCTCAAAATTTTTTAGGTCTAGCGGGCGTTGGGCTCCCAAGGTAGACAAGGTCTGTGTTGAGTCTCTAGCAGTTGAGTCGCAAGCATGTCTTTTCTATGTAAGTCAGATGGGAAAGATGACAGCGAGTCTAAGCCATAGAGTGTGCTAGATTTCTTTTATATTCTTATCAATCCATTTGTGTGTTCTTTAATTTTCAGCTCTCTTTGAACTAAAATTTTGCCTCATTATCAGGGGGCGTTGGAGGTCTCACTGCATTTAGCATCGCATATTAACTTATTTATCTTTCCAAGCTTTGTCTATTATCCATGCCTATGATGCTAGTTGTATTCATTTGCTCCTTATCATATTTTGTAGCTTGCGCCTTTATCTTTCATATATACTTTACCATTTTGTTCAAGCAAGTCGCTTAAACTGGCCTTTAAATGACAAATTTGATCACTCAAGCTTATGTTTGTTAGAGTCAAAAATTTGAAGGTTGTTCCACGCTAATCTATGCCTTTCTTAACCTGGTTTCTTGATTGAACATGCTCTATCTCTTGGTAGGACCAATGAAAAACACTTCTAAAAATTAAGAACAAAAAATTCTTTCTTTTAGTTTACGAGAGTCTCCACCAATTCTGATTCACTAGATAGCTTTCCTTCGCCAAGCTTCCTGAAATCTGCAATACTTGATGTCTTCGATACCCTCCTTTACTAGCAGTAATGTTCACTTGTAGCATATCTGATGACACATGAAAGGAACCAAAAGATAGAAGCACTCAACACTAAGCAGACAGTAGAGAATAAGGAATCATATTCCCCTTGATATATATTCGTTTCATTGCACCCATAATATTGGTTGCCTCTTTGATCAAGCGCAAATCCATCAGATCTTTTGGGCTTGGAAACAGGTTTTCATGTGAAATTGATACATCAAACCTAGAGAGTTCTTGCTCATAATGTAGTACTGTCCGTAGTGTTTTGTTGGGTTGTATTTGATTCCGCTGACATCGTACTGCCTTTTAAGTTTTCGAAATGGTGCTTTAAAAAATGAACTACGCATTTAAAAGAAATAATTTCATATGTCACATTTTTTTAAATAAAGGAATAGTTACAACCTCTATGTCTATTATACAGCCAACACAAATAGATCACACCAATAAATAAAATACTGAAACATAAATTGATTGTTCTAACAATAGAAATATAAAAGCACTACGTATCATGTTATTCACTTTATAACCATGTTTAAAAAAGAATGGCATAGCAGTGACCTCAAAAGAGTGACATGCATAGATGACTTCTTCTCGCTCACCCTCCTTTTGTGGCAATGCCCAATGGCACAACCAGTGGGCTCCTCTAAAGATAACCTGCGAGAAAGAGATATGTGTTTCTATTGTTCAAAACAATACCATTCCATCATAACAAAATGACCATAAAACATAAACTGTACTAATAAGAACCTTAATTTTAGTTTTAAACCCAACCCAGATATTCAATTTCTAATGAAATGAGATATATTTTTGGATGGTTTCAATCACAGGGCTATTCGGATTAAGACCTAGCCAAATGATAATCAAAGAATAAATGTTGTATAGTCTCATTCTTGATATATAAGCTACACTTTAGACTACCCGACCAATTACGCTTAGCCAGATCATCCTATGTTAAAATGACGCCTCTCCCTAAAAACCAAAGAAAAATTTCTTTAGAGGAAGACAAAGTCCCTAAATTAACTTGTGAGAATTGGTCACATTCATGTTCATCAATTGTTGATACGTTGATTGAACTGAGAATTGATTATTGTCACATCTATATATCCCATTCTTAAAGTCCATTGTATATGATAGGGTCTCCCATGAAGCCACCACATTAATCCTAATACTAGAAATTCCTACATTAATTTAAAAATAATAGAAATTTCTAGGCTAGTTGGAGAAAAAAAAAACATTTACACCCAACTATTATGGTGAGCCCGTGTTATAGCGGTAGTAGATCTCATAATGAGAATTAAAATTTGATACTAAACATATCTATAACCAAATTAGAATTTCATATTAAATATATATACACCTAAACAAATTGGACTGTCTATATGCCCTGTGTATAAAGAAGATCCAAGAAATCATATAGATCCAAGAAATCATATCGCTATGCGTATCAAATAAGGGTACATGCCAGATTTTTTAAAAAAAAAGTGTTCGCGCTAGCTACGACAACAAAAAAAAAAGATTAATCCTAATACTAGAAATTCCTACATTAATTTAAAAATAATAGAAATTTCTAGGCTAGTTGGAGAAAAAAAAAACATTTACACCCAACTATTATGGTGAGCCCGTGTTATAGCGGTAGTAGATCTCATAATGAGAATTAAAATTTGATACTAAACATATCTATAACCAAATTAGAATTTCATATCAAATATATATACACAACAAATTGGACTGTCTATATGCCCTGTGTATAAAGAACTTACGCACAGACAAGAAGATCCAAGAAATCATATCGCTATGCGTATCAAATAAGGGTACATGCCAGATTTTTTAAAAAAAAAGTGTTCGCGCTAGCTACGACAACAAAAAAAAAAGAATAAAAAATCATAAAAATAAGAGTTCGTATGAAATAGAAAGAAAGGGTTCATATCGCCCATCGAAGACATAGAGAATAAAAATTACATAAATATGAAATAATAAATATTAAAATAAGAATACATTTAAGATTAAAAATTGACACAAATCTAGCTGTGGAAATACGTGGGGCACATGGCTTGTTCAAATTCAAACATATATCACTCTACGTGCTAATAACACGTGGATGGTTCGTCCTTCAATCGGTAAGTCGCCGGCTTCAGGGCATGAAAGGAATTGACTCGACGAGGATTCAAAATTTGCTCTTCACTGCAGGAATACGAACTGTTTACGTCGGCCAAATATATTTACGTCGGCTGGAAGAAAGTTGACGTAAATACAGGGGTTATTTACATCGGCCTGCCGATGCCGATGTTAACAAATGCTTTAGGACTTAGCGTGGAAAGGAGGTTTGCTGACATTGTTTACGTCGGCCTGTGGGTTATTTATGTCAGCCTAGCCGACGTAAATAGGCACTGGATTTATTTACGTTGATGGGCCCACCGCACCACATCAAACCTAGTTGTAAACCTAGCTAGCCACTGTGTGACCCCTATCTGCCGTCGCGCCGCTCCCCTTGCCACCCTCCACTGCGTCCCTCGCTGCCGCCCTCCACCACGCCCCTTGCTGCTGCGCCGCTGCCCCACGCCGCCGCCGAGCCGCCGCCCTCACTGCCACCCTCCACCGCGCCCCTCTCTGCCGCCGCGCCGCCGCCCCACGCCGCCACCCTCATCGCCGCCCTCCACCGCGCCCCTCTCTGCCGCCGCCGCCGCACGCCGCCACCCTCCCACCGCGCCCCTCGCCGCCTAGTCGCCGCTCTCTACCGTTGCCCCACGCCGCCGAGCCGCCTCCCTCCACCACTCCTTCAAGGCATAAGGATACACGTGCACTAATCATCACTAAGGGCCCTTAATTAGGTCGGCCAACCTGGCCAACGTAAATAGTCCAAGCGCTGCTGACCCCCTGTGGCCGACGTAAATAGGGGAAAGGTTATGGCCGACGTAAATAAGTGGCCCACAGCGACACCTCTATCCGACGGCAGTATTTACGTCGGCCAAGCTATTTATGTCGGTGACTGACATAAATAAACATATTTACGTCGGTTTATTTACATCGGCTTATTTACGTCGGCTAGCTATTTGCGCCGGCTTTTGTCGGCTTCTAGCCGACGTAAATACCTCAGATTTCTATAGTGCTTTATTAGCCTTGAATCTTTTAAGAAATGTCTTGGGGAGAAGGGGTGAATGTACGTGGTACCCATGGAATGCAAAGCTATCGATCCAAAATTGAACTGCCTTCACCCTTCAGTTGAAACATAGCCCATGGCGTTGAACACCGCTGAGCCTCATCAAACGGCTGCTCGGTCCAAAAGAATGCCGACCCAAGTCATGCGGCGCCTGACGCTCACACCGGCTGCAAGTACCAATACCCTAACCTACCACTCGTCCATCGTCATCACCACCGTCTCACTCCCACTTCACTACACACATAGGCCATAGCTGCAGCTAGCTGCTTGCACAAGGCAGCAGAGCGAGCCGCGCAAGGATCGAGCATGGCGGAACACCACCTCCCGCCGGAGCAGGCCGACGAGCACCGCCACCACCACCACAAAGGAGGCGGGAAGGCCGTCCACGCCGACGACCTCAAGCCCGCCTCCCGGCGCCGCGGCCGGTACTACTACGGCCGGGAGGGCTACGGCTACCCCGCCGGTGCCGGCGACCCGCTCCGCACGCTCTGCTTCGCCGCCCTCGTCGTCGTCCTCGCCGCCGGGATCACCGCGCTCGTGCTCTACCTCGTCTACCGCCCCGCCCGGCCGGAGTTCACCGTCACCTCCGCCGCCGTCTACTCCCTCTACAACGCCACCGGCGGGGCGCCGGCGCCGGCGCCGGCGCTCCTGGCGTCGTCGTTCCAGTTCACGCTCGTGATCCGCAACCCCGGCGGGCGCTCCGCCGCGCGGTACGACCGGCTGACGGCGTACGTGGCGTACCGCGGCGAGGCCATCACGGCGCCGGCGGGGATGCCGCCGCTGGTGCAGGACGCGGGCAGCGCCGTGTCGGTGGCGCCGGTGGTCGGGCTCGGGGCGGCGGCGCCGGTGCCCGTGTCCCCCGGCACCGCGGCGGCGCTGGCTACGGACGTGGCGTTCGGGGTGGTGGCGCTCCGGGTGGTGGTGCTCGGCCGCGTCAGTTTCGTCTCCGGGCCGTTCCGGAGCGGGTGGCACTCCATGTACGCGCGCTGCGACCTGCTCGTCGGAGTCCGAAGGGTAGAGGGCGGCGCCGCCGCCGGTGGCCCGGAGGCGCCGCTGCTTGGGAACCCCACGTGCGCCGTGGACATGTGATTAATTAGCTGTTGTACGTGTCGTGCTGTCGTGACTGTACAAGTTCGTAGTACGTACATACATACACATGTATACACCTGTACGCGACCCTGCTACTGTATGAGTGTTTACGGTATACAGCTATGCATGCATGCTTTTATGCAGGAATAAATCTAAAGCTTTTTGCTAATGACCAGTCGACCCATTTTTGGTGTTCATTTCAGTCATCCTTGATCACCGTCCGTTTTGACTTAACGCTGCTCCACTGCCCACGCCAAGCATCTGCGCAGCTACACTTCTTCTTTCTTATGGACTTCTTCCAACCCAAAGGCCTATGGGCTGAATGCTACAGCTAATGCTAATACATACTACCTCCGATCATAAAAACAAGTCGTCGTTGACTTTTCGACACGTCTTTGACCATTCGTCTTATTCAAAAATTTAGTGCAAACATGCGTAATTATAAATCAAGCTTAAAGTACCTTTAATGATAAAACAAATCATAACAAAATAAATGATAAATTACATAGTTTTTTGAATAAAACGAATGGTCAAAGACGTGATCAAAAGTCAACAGTGACTTGTTTTTATGACCGGAGGGAGTACTATTTTTTTAGTTTAAGTAGAAGAAAAATATAGGGGCAAAAAAAGAAGAATCACAGGGTGTCGGGCACCGAACAACATCATGGCTCAACAACAAGAACTCGGCCTAAAACTAACCACACCACCACCTCAAGATAGCAACAATTGGTCACCACTGGCTAACCAACACAACACTGGCGATCAACTCGACAGCGCGACTCAACCTACCAAATTGAGGCAACCACCGAAGCAACAACAAGACGGCAACTAAACAAGCCGACCCCAACATGCAACAAATTGATAGCTCTCAAGATGATGCCTTTAGCAAGGTAGCCATCACGATGCCGTCACCCGTCCATCCGAACTAGGTTTTCACCCAAGAAATCTTTGGGAGAGGTGCCTCCAAGAAGGGGAATGGTGACACAATGCCACCGTTGCCAATCCAAAAGGATAGGGGCTTTCGCTCTGTGCATCGACTCCAAAACCACACCAGCTTCTAAACATCTTACACTCCATCACTTTGTTTCTCTCTTGTACGCCATTGCAAAAGTTAATTTATTGGCCTATGTGCCACATTTAAAAACTTCTCTCTTTTTTAAGCGATATAAATAATTTAAAAATTCTTTAAAAATAGAGAGTTATTAAGTATGCAGCAATCTAAATGTACATTTTTCCTGTATTTAATTGGCAGTTTATTTTGGTTGAGAAAAAAGTTTTCATCAAATAATGTTCTGTAATGAGATTTTCTGAAAGATCACAATTTTTAAAACATTTTTTAAGCCTTTTTCCGTGCCTCCGTTCAATCGTGCCTCCGTTCAATGACTTGCGAATCATATAGAGACTCCTCTACGCTCCACCGCGGGATAGGCCGGAAAACCGCAGCCCATCATCTCGCTGCCTAAAAATACTTTGGCCCAGCCAAAGCACTACGACGCTGCGATCCAACCCAACAAACCCAGGCTGGCTGGGCCCAGCGAACTCTCGGCCTCCTCATCTCCGGCTGCTACGCCGCGTAGTATCAACCTGCAGGGCGCAGCGGCCCGCGCCCTTCGGGCCGGGGCGGGCCGGGCCGCCATCCACAGTCACGCGCTCGCCACCACGATCCGGCCCCACCACACGTCCACACCACGGGCACGCCCCCGCCCCCGCCCCCGCCCGCGCGCGCGCGGCGACGTCACCCCCGTGACGTCACCAGCGGCCGCTCGGGAGGACGTCACGGCGACGGCGACGGCTGACGCAGGCGGCACTTCCGTCACTCACGCGCTGCGTTGCACGTTGGCCGATGCTTTGCACCAGCGGCGAGCCTTTCTTTAGACGCTGCTTTGCATGGGCGTGCAGCGCCGGTCGGTGGGTGCGGCGCTGCTCCAGCCATCCACGTTACACCAGTACAAATAAAATCAGCCCGCGTACGCGCAGACGATTTTTGTTTCGAACAACATATGTTACAATGTTTTTTTCCCAGCTAGATCATATGGTTTTTCAGTGTTTCATGGCGTGTAAAATGCATGTTAATTAAATAACTGGAAAAGGATAAATTCTTTTTTCTCTTATTAATTTTTTACATGCATTTGTTGCCTAGCTATAAGTCTAGCTAATTTGCAATTTTTTTTTCCCATTCTTGATGATGTATTTCATTTGCAAGTAGGTGGTTATGTAATTTTGTTCACATGCATGGACATGATAGTTTCTATTATGGAGATTTTATTTGTACTGGTGTCGACATGAATATTGATTTGAACACCGTATATGATCTTTCATTGTTTGGTGATGTGAAAAACGCATGTTAGTGAAAAAGCTTCACTCGTGTATAAAGCAAATCGAAATAAAAATTAACCGTTGAAACGTTGTTTTCTTTTTAGGTGCTCGCCTGATTGATTTTTGGTTTATCTAAACGTGATAATCGAGTACGTTTGTGTTTCATGGCTAGTGATTGGGGGCTGATGGTCCTTAATAACCCCCTATAAATTACCCTGCCATGCCACGACCTTCTCCAATCCCCGTAGTAGTAAAATCACACACACACAGCCACACACACAGTGACACATCGTCGATCAGATCACGACGACGTGGTTAAAGCTACGTACAGCATTGCCGTTGCCATGGACTCCAAGGAGACAGCAGCCGGCGGCGAGGAGCCTGTGGCGGCGTCGGCACCGTCCCCGCGAGCGACGGCGGCAGGAGCACAGCCAGCACCGTCGCCAGGCGCGTCCGCGACGCGCCTGCCCGTGGAGAGCGGCGGCGGCGAGGACGAGCAGGTGGAGCTGTTCTACGCGCTGCTGGACAACGTCCGGGCCATGCGGCGGGGCATGTACCGGACCGGCGGCGGAGCAGCGTCGTCGGAGCCGGGCAAGAAGCGGGCGAGGGGGGCGCCGGAGCCGGCGTGGAGGCCGGTGTTCAGGATGGAGGACTTCGCGGAGGACGGCGGCGCCAGCAAGGGGACCGCGAGGCGGCCGGGCAAGGAGGCGGCGGCGGGTGAGCACGGCGACGAGGTGGAGAGGAAAGGCCGTGGAGTGGAGGCGGCGGCGTCGTCGCCATCTCCGCCGCGCGCGCGCGCAGGGTAGGGAAACGTTTGAGTGTTTGACTGGTTGCGAGAGCGCATGAAACCCGTGCATGTGGTCAATCGGACAAGCATGCATAATTTCGTTCAAAGAGAGATTGGTGGGGCCGTGGGGGCAGGAACGGCCGTACGAATAGCCATGTGATCCATGATCCATCATCTGCTTGTTTATATCGAAAACACTTTGCAATCACCAGCCTCCAGTCGCGCGCGCGCTAGGTTTGGGGGAAGCAGAAGCAGAGGCAGGGGCAGAGGCATGGATGCGAGGAAAGATTGAGGAGGCGGGCGTTTTTCTGCAAAAAGCGTATGGTCAGTGTGCCTTCCGCCGGATTTGAATTGTCTGGCTGAGATCTGACGGTTGCATGGTTGCACCGGCTAGCCTGGTTGCACCAGATCCGTTGCCCAAAAGAAAATGGGTCAGATGAGTGAAATATGGTTTGTAGACATTTTTTTAGGTTTTGCTCGGCGGCAGTCGCCTAGGCCGCGCCGCACGCTCGCTGACTGATGGGCCCGAGCAACGCGGGAGCGTGGACAGATGATTGCCCCCCAGTCGCTCCCTATTTTTTTTTTACGGATTATCATGCCATTTGACATTTCGGTCCCACATATACATAAACCATCGTCGAGGGAGACACGAGTTTTAATTACCAAAGCATTCAACCATTAATCTAATAGCTTATTCTCATTTGTCCGTGTACTGCTCAACAGTAATGCAATCCCAAGCTATAATATAGTTGAGGTTCCAAAGACATCCGAAGCCGTCTATAGGTTGCCTCGCACTACTAAAATAAACTGGATGCCGATGCATTTATAAACGAACTAAAAGGGTTGTAAACTAAACTTGATTAGGTGTGGAGGTTCGACGAATGATCCGAGCTTAAAAATGTGATTCATTTGGGTTTTGCGAGGCAGGTTAAGGAGGCGCGATGGTCTCGTTAACTGCTAGACTTTTAGCTTGTAATAAAGGCATATACATGCTTATATACTAAGAGCATAAGCAACAAGGACCGTATTAGCTGCTTCCTGCATCAACTACCTCGCGCGGACTCTAGGAAAATTCAAACGCTGAGTCTGCGCGCCTGTATGATGGCTGGCGGGCGGGTGCTATTAAGGAGTTGTTGCAGACAACGATATGGCCTTGCTGCTTGTTAGGTATTGTGTCGAATATGTGTACAAGTAGGTTACATGGACTCTGTGTTGTAATAGGCAGGGTTGGTTTAGAGTTAGAGTCGGACTCTAGCCGGGCCTCCACTATATAAAGGGAGACAGTCTTGGTGTAACCAAGACAACGAATTCATAATAGTAGCATAGGCAAGAGGAGGTCAGCGACTGGCATGTGGTTGTGACCTTGTCAGTCGGTGTGCCGCTGTATTATGGATTGGGAAGGAGCACCCATAATCAGAGCCCCGCAAATATAGGCGAAAGTTGAACTATGTTAACAAACATCGTGTCTCCTGCTGTCGTTCGTGATCTTACATCGGCGTATAAAATCCCAACATTGCTTATGCTCTAAGTAGAAGTACGCTTGACCCCAATTGTAACACTCTAAATCACCATTGTTTTCTCCGTCATTTTGTCTAGTTTTGCAATGCCTTTTCTTTTAGCCAAACCCTTTGGCTATTCTAATATCTTAGAACTATTTCACAATGCTTTTCAAAGCTGTTGAAACCTAGCACTTCAACTTAGACATTCGATCACCGGTAAAAAAATACTAAACACAATAGATGACCATCAATCCTCACCGAAAGTTTGTGCTGACTTTGCTGAACTACTGCAATAGTTTGTAGGACCATGTTAAAAACCTAAACCTTGTCGTTGCTTGCACACTGTTGCAAGGGCTGTTGCCCCAACTCCCGATCGTCCTGTTGCTGTTTTGCATTGTTGTCAACGCCGTTCGATTCCACCGCCATTGGAGGAGGAAGACTTATGTGGAACCCACCTGTCAGGGCATATTTTGGAACATATTTAGAGCCCTTATATCTTTAAAAAAGCTCTGTAATGGTACGTATGAAATAAACAACTAAAAATCATGTTATTTATAACATTTCCGACTTTTAAATGGTATTTCTGATAAATAAATATTTAATAATAGCATGTATGCAAAAAATCAAACACAATATATATGGACAGGGTGGAAACTCACGTGAGAGCCATCCCCATGTGTTTGTTCATGAGCTGATGAGCTCAATGAATCTAGCCTAGAAGAAGCTTCAAAAGTGTCACTCGCAACTCACCAGACGACACATGAGATATGAAAAGTTCATTTAACGGTTAAGAGCATCCACAACAATCCCTTTATATCACCCTGTAAAAATACTATTCACAGAGTGTCGGTGTATTTTACACCGGGGTGTGCTCCCACATATCGCTGGAAGGTGGGACAAGGGTAGCGTTGTAATTCACACCGGAGTCGGAAGTAACATGAAGGCGCAAAGGCGCGGGGGCCCCACTAGCAGGGATGTAGGGCAAAGGCGCAAGGGGACTCCCTTGCTAGGATTTCTTCAGGATACGTCGAATCTGGAGCATTTAAGTGCGACAGAACTGCTCTGGATGGAGGGGGTGAGGCACTGACAAAACATGCTCCTCTGCCCCGACGAATGATGTCAGCTACGCTATGAACATCCCCGTAGCCATCTCGCTTCGTATTAGCTACAGGGCGGCAGTAAAAGCGATAGGGGTAGGGCGGCTGCTCCGTCTCATGGTAGAAGAGGTGGCAGAGGCAGTGGCAGCGACGACTGTCGCCAAGGGAATGATGGCTACAGTAGGGATACCATTAATGCATACCGCGTAACAAGCTGTAGCCCAGGCTAGCCCGAGTATATAAGGGCTGGGGGGGTGCATCTGTAAAAGGGTTGGTCGGTTGAACGGGGGGGGGGGGGGGGGGAGGTCGGATCCAGAGGAGCTAGCCAGTTCATACATTGCATAGAAGCTTGAGCAGGATTAAGGCTATTGTCCAACCAGGGGGCTCGAACCTGAGTAAACTGTGAGTGTTTGTTCTTAAGCTGAGGACTGTCCTTGAGAGGAGAGGAGCGCTCCCATCGCGCACACCCCACAGCCGAACCACCGGATTAGGTCCGGACAACCTGTCAGCTGAAACACGCCGACACAGAGGCATAAATAGTTTTTTACATGATGGTTTAAAAGTTTTGTTAGGATGATAAGAAAAGACTTTACTTTGGTAACAAATTTCTTTAGTCTAATGTAAAAGAAAAGACTGATCGGGTATCCTTTTATTTTATTTTCTTTTGATCTCTACGCTGGACGCCGGGCCAAAAGGGGCATATACCGGAAGATTTTTATTTTCCCACTCGAGAGAGAATCTTATGCCAAGCCGGAGGCACACACTGTTGGTCGGTTAGTGTATCGTATATTCGTATTCCTGAGAATCATACCGTTGCATTTCGTGTATCCGAATATATCAATCAAAGAATCTGATACAAGAACAGTGATGCAATTCCCAGCAACACACTCTCACGATACCCAGTGACAAGAATCTGATACTCAGTGACGATGGATTTTCATTCCGACCTTCGCCTGCCCAGTGACGTAGGGTTTTTTCTTTTGCAGATTTTTTTTGGCAGTAAATCTAATTCCAATTGTAATATCAAAAGTCGAGGGTTCTCGAAAAGTTGCTCGGGAAGACTAAAAATTATTTTAAAAGTTTTAAAAATTTGAAAAAACAAGCAAAGCTGGAAGAAGCAACTCAGCAAGGTACACGGGGTCATAGTGTATATATAGTCCGTAAAATAAAGCAAAATTCAACATGTCGATTTAGTTTTAATTTAAGCCAAAAAAAAGGACACTTAAACTTATGAATCGGAGTTGTGACCCAGCTACTGCATCCACAAACAACATGCCGTTTTTGTTAATAATGAAATTATTTCTAGTCTTTACGTAAGATGTACCACAACTCCTCGTGTTACATGCGTGTATTTTTTTACTATCTCACTTTCTGTAACTTTTGGCGATGATTACCTACGATAAGTCGATAACCTATTCTTTCAACACTTCGAAATGAATAAAAAAAAAAGATTAACCAATTTTCGTTGTTCCTTTTGTTTCTGTATGCAAAAAAGTGATCCTCTGCAGGTTAAGCCCAGCCCGCAAAACATTTTTTTTTTGTGAGAGCCCAACACAAGCCCAGAAGCTCGCCCCCCCCAGCAAAATGCCATTACCCTGTGTTGGGCCACGAATCCAACGCAGCAGCAGAGCCCACAAAATCCTTCACCCCAATCTGCGCCGTCAACGCAGCATCGGACGGTGGCCAGCGTCACGCCGGCACATCAAAACCTCCTGCTCGATTCGTTCAGCGCCGCCGCTGCATCGTCTAGGGTTTATCTCCGGCTCTCCGCCTCGCACCGGCCCCAACCACCCACCCCCCCCCCGAGGCGAGCTCGCCGGCGCGCCTCCGCTTCGCCCGCGCGCGGAGAAACCCGAGGCTCTCCCGAGCAGCGAGCAAGATGGTTAGATCCGGGCACACCTTTGGCTTTCCTCCCTGTGCGGCATCCTACGATGAACGATCTGTCCGATTGATTCCTTTTCTTCTGTATCTGATTTCTCTTCCACTGGTTTGGTGCGCTGTATCGAGTCGTCTAGATGACAGAGACATGTGTAAACTGTAAACTATACCATCCATGGCTTTCTTGATGTCCTGATCGCGCGGTTTCTCGATTCGCTTGGTTGATCAGTTTATAGTAAAGCATTTAAAGGGGGCGCCTTTTTCGTAAGGCAAATATTTCTGTCATTTTGATCTACCTGTATAACGGAAAAAAGGCTTGTTAATTTATCAACTGAATTATGCTACTGTACTAACATTACCATTAGGTGAAGTTATACTTGCAATGCACTTGTTTTTTACGAGTTTAGAAGTTGGAACTAGTGTTTAGCATCGATGGATTAGGCTATTATGGAACTTTTTTGTTTTGGTTGTGGATTTGATTATCATGTGATACTAGTAGTGTGAGCAGGATTATTTTCAGGTTTCCCGTGTTTATTGGACTGTAATTTACAATGGAATTGCTAATACAATTTTCTCTGCTAGGATGCTGTGTATAGCTTTAGGATTTATTCTAAAACCTTTTGTTTCTACCTGTTCTGCGTATCTACGTTATCGTCAATTTATGTCCTACTCTAGGAGTGATGGCTTCATTTGTTCAGTATCTGCCTATTTTACTGGCATCCAAAGTTAGGAGACCCTGAATTTTGTAAATGTCTCTAAGGTGTAGTGAGGATTTTTTTTTCCTTCGAATGAAACATTTTTTTTTCATATATTGTTGTAGTTATATTGTCAAATGTTTTCTCGCCATTCATTAAGTGTTTGGTGCACTGAAAGAAGCCTGAGTAACACAATATTGCTCGAAAATATGATTGGATATAACGTTTCATGTGGTTGAAATGAAGCATGTCCTATCATCGTTTCCTGTGTATTTTTCTCTTATTTTTTTTATACAGTGAAGTGAATGAACTTGATCCAATTTGCATTTGCATTGGCATTTATAAACATGTATGTTGTGCTTAACAGGCAAGGGGTCTGAGGAAGCATCTAAAGCGGCTCAATGCCCCTAAGCATTGGATGCTTGACAAGCTTGGTGGGGCATTTGTAAGTGCATCATAGATGTTGTAGTAAGCTGTCCAAACACTTGGCGTGTATTGCTTCATGTTTGCTCACAATATTTTTTTGAGCAGGCACCGAAACCTTCTTCTGGTCCCCACAAAGCTAGGGAGTGCTTGCCTCTGATCCTTATCCTGAGGAACAGGTTGAAGTATGCTTTGACCTACCGTGAAGTTATTTCAATCTTGATGCAACGGCATTTTATGGTTGATGGAAAGGTCAGGACTGACAAGACGTATCCGGCTGGATTCATGGGTAATATTATATTTGATGGATCATGATTTTTTTTAATACATCTATACATTTCTTTGTTAATGATTGTTGCAGACTATTTTATCATTTCTTGTGTCCTGCAGATGTTGTGTCAATTCCAAAGACTGGAGAGAATTTCCGTCTTCTTTATGACACCAAGGGTCGCTTCCGTTTCCACAGCATCAGGGATGAGGAGGCTAAGGTTTGTGTTCGTTACTATCTTCCATTATAGTTATAGGTTGCATTTGGTTTTTGTGCTTGTGCTGTATGGTCTACTTATACTTTATTTTTTTTGTTTCTGATTATTCTAAACCAGAAGAATTATCGCCTTGCATTTGCGCACATTCTATATTCTAGTTGGTTTGGATGCTTGAAAGGAGTGATGAAACACATACAGCTGTTGAACCAGCAGGATTACTTCTGCTGCTGTGATGCGCTAATTCCACATGAGATTTCTGACCATTCAAGCATTCCCTCTTCTTTTGAAGAGCTTTGTCACGGGGCTAACAGCTTTTTTAGAACAGGTGCCATGAAAGGAGTATGGACTTTTTCAGTGTTTATTTAGAGGACTTATCCAGTGGTAGTTATGGAATCAGCAGTTATTCAGTGGCATATGATATATCTCTTTTTTTTGGCACTATGTGGTGTAGCATTGTATCATGTTCATCATTGTGGTTGTTTTTGTTTGTGTGAATATGCAGTACAAATTAGAAATTCGATTAATAACTATTTCCATTAATGTACAATTTGCTCAAAGCCTATGATTTTTGTTGTCGAATTTCATGGTAATAGTATTTTGTTCTTAGTTCAGTGTCTGTGCCCATGCCTTTCTCTTTCCCTTACGAATATTTTAAGGGGACCATTGCTTCTGTTGCAAAGAAAGTTATCAAGATATTTCTAGTTTCCAGTATATTGTGTTTGGGGTTTATCTTTCTAGTTTTGTCAATGATGTTTTTATAATATATATTGAGTTTTTTTTCTATTAATCTGTTTTGGCAGTTCAAGCTCTGCAAGGTGAGGTCTGTGCAATTCGGACAGAAGGGCATTCCTTTTCTTAACACATATGACGGGCGCACGATCCGCTATCCTGACCCTCTCATTAAAGCCAATGACACCATCAAGCTTGACCTAGAGACCAACAAGATTGTGGATTTCATCAAGTTTGATGTTGGGAATGTCGTGATGGTGACTGGTGGGAGGAACACTGGACGTGTCGGAGTGATCAAGAGCAGGGAGAAGCACAAGGGCAGCTTTGAGACCATCCATGTTGAGGATTCCCTTGGTCACCAGTTTGCAACTCGCATGGGCAACGTCTTTACCATCGGCAAGGACAAAAGGCCGTGGATCTCTCTCCCCAAGGGCAAGGGTATCAAGCTTAGCATCATTGAAGAGGCAAGGAAGCGCAATGCCGAGGCTGCTGTGGAGGCTTAATCTCTGAATTGCCGAGGCTGCTGCGGAGGCTTAATCTCAGACCCATCGACAATTAGAACCATTGCTGCCAGAAATTAGCTGGTATTCGTTGAGTTGCTTCGAGCACTGAAGTAGTGGATCCACAATTTTGTGCTGCAATTTGGTTTTATCATATGATGTAGTAAATCAGGTTTTTTTTTTTTCGTTCTTGATTGAGGGATTGTGGGTTGGGCTTATAATATATGAGGAATTAATGGTAAACCCACTGTTGCCTATTTGGTAGATCTGTTGGCCTTAAAAGAAATAGAATGGACTTATTATATGAGGGAAATGTGAAAAAAAAGGATAATGACTGAATAGTGATGATGGGATAGTGAAAAAAAAATAGGGTCCATTTCAGATGATCCATGGTGCCCTGCTGTCACAGGCAAGCAAGACACCCAAGGCTATTCACCACAGATGATCTGGGAACACCTCGGGCGATTTGTTGCCGTCTCGATTTGGGGTAAACCTCGGATGATACTTTTGAGCACGACATGACCTAGACTCTCTGCCACAGCCTACCACGGATGATTTGGGCCCAACCCAAGATGATCCCTGATACACATTGAGACTTACGGATGATCGTGGATGAATCGGGCTCAGAGACTGGGTAACCTTGGATGATCCGTCTCCACCATGGACGATCCGTGTTCAACTTCAAATCATCCTACCAAGACTATAACCTAAGCATTCTAGACACAGAAAAGTAGGACGGTTGTGCTCTCGGGGTCCAAGTTCCGTAGAGGTAGAAATCGTCGAACCCCCTCTTGATAGACTTTACAAGCAAAAAGAAAAAGAGACCTTAACTGCAGGAGAACCAACTTTACTCCCGGTTCAACCTACTAGCTGATCCTTAGTCACCGCAAGTATTCCCGAATCAATATATCCCAAACTTTTTTATTCTTCAAGGTAACTCATAACAAATGCAGAGTTTTGTCGGGTAGAAGGTGGGTTTGATATTCGTTTGATTTCCCAACGATCTAAATGTTCTAGACCTTGGTTTTTCTACTGCTATTTAGTCCGCACAAGGCAAAGACAGAATAACCCATGCCAAATAGTGGTGGAATAAGTCTGTATTACACCCCTCAACTATCTAAAAAATCCATTCTACACCCTAAACTATAAAATCAGTTATTTAACACCCTCATATATCAAGACCAGTCATTTGACACCCTTAATGGTTTCGAAGGTAGTTTTGGTGACATGGCATCCAGTTTTACCCACGTCACTAACACATGTAGCTTAATTAGTGATTTTGAACTAAAAAATATAGAAAAATTATATATAAAAAACTTTGGCATCTAGAAAAATATGTTCCAATTTAATTTTTTTTATTTTTAATAAAATACTTTTGTACCTAGGGAAAAAATTATTTTCAATTTTTGTAAGTTCATAATTTTTTTAAAAAAATTACTTCTAAAGTAATTATTTCACTAACTATTATGCACTAAAATATATATGAGATTTTTTCAATATCTTTTGCAGAGCAAAACTCACCAATTAAGTCCTAAATATAGGTAACTTGAGAAAGTTGGATGCCACAACATCAAAACCACTCTTCTTAACAACCGAGGGTGTAAAATGATCCGGTTTTGATAGATAAGGGTGTTGAATAACTAGTTTTATAGTTTAGGGTGTAGAATGAACATTTTGGATAGTTGAGAGGTGCAATATGGACTTATTTTAGTTCGATGATAAAGGTATACAAGGAGTACCAAAAGATAACATCTAATTATGTCTCTCTCACTCATGAGTGTTGCATTAGTGAAATAATAGGAACCACCACCTCCACCATGGGCTCATCTCCCTCGTCCTCACATGCCTTTTTTTAGTTTAAATTAAAACTAAAAACTATAGCTGGAAATTTGTTATTTTTATACAAGTCAAACGGTGTAATACTTTGTGGTCATTTTTGTCGAGTTTTAAATGGTTCTTCTTAGAGTTCATAAAAATTTATAATTTTTTGGACTCTGTAAGACCTCTATCAAAGGTTCGTAACATTTTCATATTAAAATTTTTAGATCCTAAAATACCACTCGACCATAGGTTCTTTGGTGCCATCATCTTGTGAGTTGTGCTAGATCTTTAGGCTTAGGCTTAGCTCGATTTCTAGATTGGCTCGGGCTTGATTCATTTGCAAACGAGCCCAAGCAGAGTCTTTTTTCCATCATGTTCACTTTAGTGAGCCCTAGCCAAGCTAGGCATGGCTCGCTTGTGGCTCATTCTGCAACCTCGACATTTTTGTCTACTCCACTTTCCTTCGAGTCCAAACCCTTGTTTCCACCGTTAGATCACCAAACCACTACCGCAAGCCCACTTTTTTTTTAGGTCATTCTCTCCAACCTCTTGGTCCTTTACACGGACAGGGGACACAACTAGAGGTCACTCAATCTTGATCCTTGCTAGGGCCAAATCTAGTGTCCGTCAGTGCCGATGTGTCACGGTCCTTGGGTAGAGGTGGCTCAACCTCATAGACATGTGTCCTTGTATAAGCTGCATTGCTTCTCCATTGGCTACATGCTTGGTAAGAAATAGGATGGCTAAGACGTCACTGTGGTACAATTAGATTCAATCGTTATGAGAGGCGAGCTCATGAGTCCTCAACTCCTCGTGAGTTGCTCGGGAGCTTCACACAAGTCGAGCCGAGTGCTCGTAGACCCAAACAAGCCCAGGCCAAACCAACCCTGTCTCGCTCAGGTTTGATTCAACTCATTTTCCACCCCTACTTGTGAGTCACCCACTACCTCCATCATGAGGATTCTTCGTCTTCCTAATCCCTCGTACTCAGAATCGTACACCACATCAGCGATGGGTTATATCCCTCATTCGTGGAATCCTTTGCAAAGAGGGGTATTTTATATCCCTCATTTGTGTCATTTGTGGAATCCTTTGCGAAGAGAGGTTCGACGTTGTGATATATGAGTTCTCTACCACCTTCATCATAGTTTCTTTGCCTCTGTTGTGCTTGGATTCCTTTACCTTCTTGGCATGATATTGTGTATGTGAGCATATACACCTACTTGTATATACACCTACCATATGATGATTTTAAAAATACTACAAATCTAGTTCATTTTCACACCTTATTATGTGTTGTTGCACTTATATATCAAACAATACATTGTTTCGAAGGCACCTCTTTCACTTTAAGAATAGGAATTCTCACATTAATCCACATAATAAGGGAAAAAAATCAAGAATGATCGTATGAGCTGATTGAAAGGGAATATATCATTCACAATCTCATTTCATCCTTGAATCCCCCTAAGGGTGAATTATAAGATTTTATTAATTTTGAGGGAAATCTTAAGAATTTGGTGAAAACTGAAAATCCAAAATTATCCTAAACCATTTATCGCGATTCTCATGAGGAAAGATATACACTATTGATTATTGTAGGGCCAGGTTATAACGGGTTAGATTAAAAGAAAGAACCCATATTAAAGCAGAGTTAAACGTAACCACCACATTAATCCTAAAATATTAAAAAATCCCATGCTAATAGTAGAGTAAAGGAAAGATCTATACCGTTGGTTATAGTGGAACCAGATTATAACGACTTACACCAAAATAAAGAGCCCATACGAACTACGGTAAGAAACAAATTTAAAATAAAAAAATAGAAATAAGTGTCCACATTGACTATAAAACTATAAAAAAAAGTTCATATTTTTTACTATATTCGGCAGCATGCACGGCAGCAAAGACATGCAAAGTAATCAGACAATAATCAATAAAAATTTAAATAAAGGTACTGTATACACATTTTTTTTAGCTTGGTAAAAAAACGTAATTAATATCACATTAATAGGATATTCGAATTGACGGGAAATAAAAATAGTTGGTTAGCATGGTAGTTGGCTTATGAATATAATAAGGAGGAGTGAGAAAATAGAGGGAGAGATATAGAGGGGCTGTTGGAATGGAGTGCTGTAATTATAGGAGAGAGAAGATAGAGGAGTTGGTTAAGAGAAATATAGAGGAGGAGAAATAGAGGAGCCGCTGGAGTTGCTCTTACCACGTTTTCGTTTTACATGTTAGCGTCGAATGTTTACGGAAGCGTGCAATTCCTCCTTTTTTTTTTAAGGAAAAAAAACACACACACACAATGAGTCAATGACACAAGGGAACATCCCATCCGAAGTCGTACGAAGAACTCTAGCCTGCAGGCTGCAGCCCTACAGAAGACAGACGACGGCAGCAGCAGACAATGGTTCCCCCAGCTCACAGCTCAGCTCAGCTCAGCTCAATGCCGCTGCAGCCTGGTGGCCATTGATGAGCTTGGACTGGCTCGCGCCGCTGCCATCCTGCGCTGACTGCCCTGCCCTGCTCTGCTCTTCTCTTTCCACCATCCAGTCATCACACCTGAATCTTTCAGGCGGTCAGGCCTCCATTTGACATGACCAATCTTTCCCGAGTCAAAACGATAGGGGTAGAATTGGGACGATCCGGTTGGTTGTACTTGTGTCAATGGGTGGGTTCTCGAGTAGTCTGTGTGAATGTGAGGCCGATGGCATGCAAGTGGGTCCCATAAAGATAATAGGAGTAAGAGAATCCCTTATTTACCGTCGTCAATTTTGAAGTTCAGTAGCTGATCTATTAGACGAACTTTATCCCGTATTTTTAATGTGTGTTCGTCAACTCTCTTAGATTTAACGGTTAGAAACGTTCTATGTCCCACTCCGGTCTCCGAACAACGGGTTTTTACTACGCTCCGCCAAATTTAACCTTTTCTCAATTTAAATTATGTATGAACAATACGTCAATACCAATAGGACATAAAGTACCTCTTTGATTCATGGTTTGGTTCGATTTGGTTTAGTTAGGTCAAAGTTTATTGTTTTTTATAGACCATTTAGTTTAACATTCTGTAATATTTTTTTGAGACTTTGTTAATTTTTTTTAAAAGATTAAAAATATCTTTCAAAATATTTTTTTAGTTTTTTCGTGTCTATTTTAAAGGCCCTCAACTTTACTTTTAGCGCACGAATCAGAGAGGGCCAAAGTTGAACGCACAAAGGAAATGCCCCACGTTTCCTACCCTTCCACTCAATCCAGCGATATTTCACAGTGATGAATTGATGATAAACATCACAGCTTCCACTGGTACTAGCAAGTTAAGGATAATGCTTTCAGAGCCTGAAAACTCCTAGTTTTAACTCAAGCTTCCTTTAATAAGAAGAGATGCAGAATTCTGAACTCTGAGCTCTGCGGACTGCGGAGTCCTACGGGCGAACCATAGTTATTACACAGCTCCAGCCTCCAAGTTCTGTTCTTGTGCGCCCCTTTAATTCATCT
Organism: Raddia distichophylla; assembly: GCA_005191435.1. Classification (NCBI taxonomy): domain Eukaryota; kingdom Viridiplantae; phylum Streptophyta; class Magnoliopsida; order Poales; family Poaceae; genus Raddia; species Raddia distichophylla. The sequence continues at coordinate 541,941 of SPJY01031644.1, forward strand.
TCCAGGATCTGGGCCGACCACTTGGATACCAGTATCACCATTCACCAGCTTGTTCTTGACATGCCAACCCTTGCTCTCTGTACAACACATACTGCATATGCTATGCAGGAGTAATTGGGACAAAACTTATCCTAGGCAACCCAAGCTGCTCCTGCACTTGGCTTTCACAGGAATCTCCACAGGCCGTATTTGTCTTTAGCTGTGGATGCAATATCTGTTTGAGCCTGGAGCCCTCTGGTTATGGTCATGCTCATGTGCAAAGCCAAAGCCAAAGCCAAGCTTGTCAGTGCGCTGCAACATTAATGCGCTCTGTCACTGCAAAAGGTGATCTAGCGCAGCTTCGCTCGGCGTTTTCCCTGTGCATTGAACGAGAAAGACAGTTTCAGACCATCTTGACCAAAACTGATCAAACTCGGCCAAAAATTCGGCCAAAAATGCAGCATATAAGTAATCCATAGCGTTGGACATTTTCTTGATCAAACTCTATGACCAGCTACCCTACCTCCAAACATCTAACTAGGGATGGCAACGGGTCCATACCCGCCGGGTATCGATACCCCAGACCCGTACCCGTCTAGCAAAAAATCACCCGTGGGTATACCCGTACCCGTGCTCGGGTACCAATTTTCCCCCGTACCCGAACCCGTTGGGTATTCTTCACCCGACTGGTTACACGTACCCATCATCCAACGCCAAGCCCAAAACCATGGAGGGAGATGAGGTGTGTGAGAGAGACGACCTGTGAGGGGCGGCCGCGGATCTGGCGGTGATGATGGAGGGGTGGCGGCGGGTGGCTGTAGATCTAGAGGTGGCCGCTGGGGAGTGGTGGGGAACGGCGGCTGTGGCTTGGGTGCTGGCCGGTCTGCCCTTCCGTCGGTGTGGTGTCTCGGGGTGGTGCCGTGGTGGGAAGCGGTGGTTGGAGGAGGCGGTGCTGGCGACGGGAGGAGGAGCGGTGGTGGAGAGACGCCGATGACGGGAGGAGACGCGGTGGTGGAGGAGACGCCGACGGGAGGAGGCGCGGTGGTGGAGAAGACGCCGGCGAGGCGGCGACGGAGGAGCGCATCCACATGGCAGGCGCGGTGGTGGAGAAGACGCCGGCGAGGGGAAGAGGCACGAGGACGGGCGCTAGGGTTTTCCCAGGCGGCGGCGGTTGGTAGAGTGGGAGAGCGTGAGGGAAGGCAGAGAGCGGGGGGAGGGGGGAAGAGATGTGAGATGGGGTATGTGAAATGGGCCTTCGGCTTGGAGAAGAGGGGAGGGAGAGATGGGCCGATGGGAGGCTTGGAGCGGCTAGGCCTAGGCCTGGGTGAGGGAGGGAGTGGGTTACCCATGGGTAAACGGGTACGGGTTGTGGTACCCCATACCCATACCCGTCATACCCGACGGGTGAAGGTTTTTCCCATTAACGTACCCGTGGGTATGAGTATTGAACCAAACCCGTACCCTAATAGAGTAAATACCCGTCGGGTATCGGGTTTCGGGTACCCGTTGCCATCCCTACATCTAACAGCGGTATTTTTCTGCTAGATTTCAGACTATTTTGCGCTGGATTTTTAGCAGGGTACCACATTCATATTATAAAAACAAAACACTAGAACCACACATTTAAGAGCATGTGTAATAATAGTTCTATTTTCAGCCTTAATACTGGAACCGTAGGGTTAGAGTAAAATATAGAAGAGAGAAATTTAATGGATAAATTGTATGAACGAAAATAGGGTAGTGATTGAATAATGGATAAATATTGTTGGGATAGGGCTAGCATTGTGTATGTTCTAAAGGACTGATACAAATCACATCTAGGCACAACCATACAAGATTATTAAAACGTAATTTGCTTATTGGATTCTAATTTAAAAATTCTAGTTCTATTTCAATTTTATTGATGTCAATTTCGATTCCAATTTTTTCGGCTTTGGTGCCACATGAAATTTAGTTGTGTTGTGGGTCCCGCTTATACATCCTATCTATGCGTAAAAAAACATCTTTAAAATTTTAATTGATTTTTTGAAAATTTTGTAGTGTGTACGCAATGTTTAGATTTTAATACAAACTTTTTCCACAAAATTTTAAAATGTACAAGGTTGTAGTTCCCACATACAGATCTAGTTATGCAGAGTTGCATGTAGAACTCGAACAAATTTCAGTTAATTCCATAAAAATCTTGTGGTGTGAGCATGAACTTCAAATTTTGCGGTATGAATTCTATGCAAATGGCAGGCAATAAACTGTTTCTAATTCTATCATGATGATTAAATCTGGCTTTGGAATCATTAATTCAATTCTACACAAGATAAGTTTGAACAACGCATGATGTTTGAACTGGTCTGGTTGCCTTCAAATTTTACATAGCTGCTTCATCAAGTGGTATAACAATCATCAGTCATCACATCGAAGCCTCATGCATGCCACCAAACAAAAAAAAATACAAGCTTTGACTTGAGATGAACAAGCAAGAATCATCTAACAAATCACTGAAAACAAGTGCTACATGGCGGTGTTTCTACAACAAATAGATTTCGAGCCAAGAAGCTGCAGAGTAGTTTGATGCTTCCCCTACAGTGCATAGATTTCTTTCACATCACACTGCAGGAGTTGGCGTTGTCATCGCTGAAGAGATCGCAGTACGAGTTCCGCGCCGGCGAGGCCGCCGCGCTCCTCGTCGCCGGCGTCGCGTGGCCGTAGCACTGGTAGTAGTAGCTGTGAGTCGACGGCGGCGAGCCGTGGTAGTACGGCGAGTACAGGTACGAGTACAAGTACGAACGCTCCTGCTGCGGCGGCAGCCTCACCGCCGGCGCCGCCGCGTAGCAGCACGCCGCGCTCGCCGTCGGCCGCGCCATGTTGTAGCTCACGACCTGCACGGGCTGCTCTTGATGGAGGAGCGGCGGCGAGTGGCTCAGGTAGCTAGCCTGAGCTGGCATGGCCGCCGCCGTGGCGCCGACCGGCTTCTCCTCCTCCGGCTGCTTCCATTTTTTCTCCGGCTCGACGGACTGCTCCGCCGTGGCCTCCTTGGGGCCGCCGTGGCCGACACTCCCGTCGGCCTTGGCGCCGTCAATGCTACCGCCGGCGCTCTCCGTGCTTTCTTGATCGGGCTTCGCGGCATCGTCCTCGCCGTCGCCGTCGCCGGAGCACTTCTCCGGCTCCTCAGGGGAAGCCTTGGGGTAGGTCGGCACGGCGGCGTTTTCTCCGGCGTCGCCGGACGCCGGCTTGCCGGCGAGCTCACCGGAGTTGTCCGGCTCGGTGGTTTGGTCCTTGGATTCTTGGGCCTGGATGCCGGCGGGCTGGTCCGGCTGCTTCTGCTCCTCGGGCCACAGCTCGGCTTGCTTCCCGGCCCTGCGCAGCTTCTTGATGAGCGCGCCGGCGCTGACCTTCGCCGTGACGGCGACCGTCGCCTTGTTGCTCCGGCCGTCGATGTCGCAGCTGCACACGCCTTGAGCGCACAAAAATTCGGCCAACTTATCAACACGATTTATCTTAAATTTGAGCAAAAAAATTGTCTCTTTTCGCAAATGCTTTCTCGACGACATGCAGATCATGAGACATTTTCAGAGCATCGAAATGCAGCTGATTCAAACCTTCGACACTCTGGAGCGCTTTCTTGACCTTCTTCTTGCATCCCTCGCAGTGGATTGACACCCGAAGCACCAGTCTCTACAGATCAAGAAGATCAAAAACACATACTACCATTTAACTTTAGACTAGCAAGACGCAGAGTGACAGACTGATGAGCTAAAGATGTTATCTGTTTGCCCCAGATGGAGGCATAATAAAGGGGACAAACGAGCCATGAATCATCTGTCTACCTTGCATTGTAGAGATCCTGATGCCATGAGGAATAGGAAGGTTTGTACTGTGAGGAAGTGTGGATGCAATGCAAGGCAGAGCGCGCTTGGAAGGGAAAGTAACCGGCGAATGTACTGTGGGGGAGGGGATCACCACTCACCAGGATGGGGGTACTTGTGACTTGTCCCGGGATTGTTTGCTTTGATTTGATTCTATACATTAGTGGAATATCTTTTAGTTAAAATCAATCAAATATTTCAACATCAATGAAAATTACATTGTTGCTCCCTTTAACTTGTAACGAAGTTTCACTTAACCACTTGAACTTGAAATTTACTTTTTCGACTCTTTAAACTTGAAGCCCTTTGCAACCTAGGACCAAACTGTTATAGCTACCGTTTAATAGGTAGAACCCATGTGCGACCCATTTGATGTTCAACACTATTTCTTTTTGAAATGCCCAACACTACTTACGTAGTCCATTTTTACTATTAATCTAGTTCATTTGAATAGTGTTGGAAATTGAATATATCACAAATAGATGCTACAATTAAACATGCTCCAAAGATTTTTTTTCTCACTGAAATTTTAGAAGTTTTAATGAAACATATGCATCTCGCTGGCGAGGTTCAGAGCTAGAGTCGCGGAACCGCCACAATGGGCTGGTTCAGCTGACCCATCACACGCACGGCCAGAAGCCGTGATCTGGGAAATTTTTTTTTAACCTTTTTTAAATAAATAATTTAAAATTAACCCTCGGCAAAAAGTATTTGCAGATCTGACCCCTTTGGCCGCGCCAACGTGAACGGCGCGGCTAATTGCCTCTGACGCGCCAAGTCAAACGGCGCGGCAACTGATGCCACGTAGGCAGGCGCGGCCGGCCAGCCGCTGGCGTGGAAGCTGCGGGTCCCACCCTTGCCGAGCCACTTGATCTGGCGCGGCAGGGCCGTCTCCGTGGACGCGCCATAGGTGCTCTTGAGCTGACAATGGGTCTCCCTTGACGCGCCACCCCGCTTGGCGCGTCAAGGTCAGCATAACCAGACCCCAGCACTCCTCCTCGCACAGCTCCCGCTCATTTTCTCACTTCCCCTTCGTTTTCTCTCTTTCCTAACCACTCTAATCCTCCTCCATTGCCAAGATTGGACCGGATTTGTTTGGGGGAAAGGCTCCACTTCATCATGGCAGGTAAACCTCTCTCCATTTGTGTGTTTTGGATGTAAGTTTTTGTACGATTGAAATGATTTAGGTTAGGGTTAGGGTTAGGGTTAGTTTGGCATGTGTGGCATGACTAACGTGGCTAAAGTTAGCAAGCGTTTGGTTCGCAGCCACGCCTAACATTAGGCTAGGCAAAATTTTGTGGTCCGCGTTTGGTTGCATAGAGGCAAAATTGACTAAGTTGGGTTAACCATTTCATCGAGCACGTTTTGAGCATCAATCCGCCGCCGACTACTCCTCCTTCCAGGATGCCGCTGGTGCCGCCGCCTAGCCGGTTGCGGCCGCTGCCGCCATGCTGAACGGCCGCCGCCGGAAGAAGCGCTCCGTCGCGAAGATACTCACCTCGTTCGCGGAGCTGGAGGCGGAGGAGCACACCGACCGCGCGGGCGCGGCCGACGCGCCTAGCCAAACGCTCGCGAGCTTCTTCCCCGGCGAGCTCCACCCAGCCGTGAGCTCGCGAGCGCGGCCGACGCGCCCAGCCGCGAGCTTCTTCCCCGGCGAGCTTCTTCCCGTGCGTCTGCCACCGCCGGCGCCGTCCTTCCGTGGGCTCGCCGCCTCACAGAGAGAGAGAGAGCGCGCGCGCGAGAGAGAGAGAGCGGTTGTGGCGTGGCAAGTGCGGCGGTGAAATCGGCCGCCGCACTTTGTGGCGGAAATTTCTGAAGAAGGGAAGCGGCTAGCTGCCTAACTCGCTGTGGCTTGCCTCCACTTAGCACCCAACCAAACAAGCGCCTAAGCTAGTGTGGCAGGGCTAAGCTGAGGCGTGGCAAGGTGAGGCCACGAACCAAACAGCCCCTACATGTCTTGCCTTGCCATGTACATGCATTGCTCAGCCTCTGCCATGTAGGTGCATTGTTCTAGCCCGCACAGCCGGAAACGGCCTTCGTTTGTGCTGGCTAGCACAGGGTTTTGCACCAATTGAGCCAAGCTCTGAGAAACATCCAGACAACCAAACAACAGCTGCCTGCATGCGGTGAGCCTGGCTAGCCCGCATGCAGGCAACCAAACGCGTCCAAAATGCTTGCACTTCCGAATAGATATTCAATAGAAAAATGATGCAATTGTGAACCGTACCATCTAAGATCTTGGAAGTACACATCTGCTTAAGATCAGATATATAACTCGTGCAATTAGTTTAAGAGGGCGGGTGAGCTGGACATCAAAAGCATTGGATCAATGGTACCCCACAAATCCACAATGGTTGTCGGATTCAGAATGAAAGATGCCATGCACATTGCAGCTTGTTCCGTTGTACATATCGCCTAGTCGCCTTTACTTTACTTTTTTCGTAATAACTTCGTATAGCATACATTATACGAAGTTATACGATAAAAAATTTAAAAACTAACAATAGATAACAAAAAAAATATTTTTTTTGAAATTTATATGACAAGTGTGGTCTAGTTTTGTTCGAAAAAAATGTCAGGAACCCATTTTTGAAATCGGTTTGGTAATCAGAGATATCAATCTAGGTCTGTTTGGTTCGTGACTAAAAAAGCCACGCCTAAGATTAGCAGGTTTTGGCATGTGTGGCATGACTAACGTGGCTAAAGTTAGCAAGCGTTTGGTTCGCAGCCACGCCTAACATTAGGCTAGGCAAAATTTTGTGGTCCGCGTTTGGTTGCATAGAGGCAAAATTGACTAAGTTGGGTTAACCATTTCATCGAGCACGTTTTGAGCATCAATCCGCCGCCGACTACTCCTCCTTCCAGGATGCCGCTGGTGCCGCCGCCTAGCCGGTTGCGGCCGCTGCCGCCATGCTGAACGGCCGCCGCCGGAAGAAGCGCTCCGTCGCGAAGATACTCACCTCGTTCGCGGAGCTGGAGGCGGAGGAGCACACCGACCGCGCGGGCGCGGCCGACGCGCCTAGCCAAACGCTCGCGAGCTTCTTCCCCGGCGAGCTCCACCCAGCCGTGAGCTCGCGAGCGCGGCCGACGCGCCCAGCCGCGAGCTTCTTCCCCGGCGAGCTCCACCCAGCCGCGAGCTCGCGAGCTTCTACCCCGGCGAGCTCGCGAGCGCGGCCGACGCGCCCAGCCGCGAGCTTCTTCCCCGGTGAGCTCCACCCAGCCGCGAGCTCGCGAGCTTCTTCCCCGGCGAGCTCGCGAGCGCGGCCGACGCGCCCAGCCGCGAGCTTCTTCCCCAGCGAGCTTCTTCCCGTGCGTCTGCCACCGCCGGCGCCGTCCTTCCGTGGGCTCGCCGCCTCTGTGAGAGAGACCGCGCGAGAGAGAGAGCGGTTGTGGCGTGGCAAGTGCGGCGGTGAAATCGACCGCCGCACTTGTGGCGAAAATTTCTGAAGAAGGGATGCGGCTAGCTGCCTAACTCGCTGTGGCTTGCCTCCACTTAGCACCCAACCAAACAAGCGCCTAAGCTAGTGTGGCAGGGCTAAGCTGAGGCGTGGCAAGGTGAGGCCACGAACCAAACAGCCCCTATATGGCACACTTGTGACTTGTCCCGGGATTCTTTGCTTTGGTTTGATTCTATACATCAGTGGAATATCTTTTAGCTTAAAATCAATCAAATATTTCAACATCAGTGAAAATTACATTGTTGCCTCCTTTAACTTGTAGCGAGGTCTCACTTTAACCTCTTGAACTAGAAATATACTTTTTCAATTCTTTAGACTTGAAGCCCTTTGCAACCTACGACCAAACTGTTATAGCTACCGTTTAATGGGTACAACCCATGTACGAGTACGACCCATTCGATGTTCAACACTATTTTTTTTAAATGCCCAACACTATCTGTGTAGTTTATTTTTACTATTAATCTAGTTCATTTGAATAGTGTTGGAAGTTGAATGTATCACAAATAGGTGCTACAATTAAACATGCTCCAAAGATTTTTTTCACTGAAATTTTAGAAGTTTTAATGAAACTTATGCATCTCGCTGGCAAGGTTCAGAGCTAGCGTCGCGGAACCGCTACAACGGGCTGGTTCAGCTGACCCACCACACGCACGGCCAGAAGCCGTGATCTGGACAGGTATCGTGTTAGAGCTAGTTTAAAACCTAGCCAACAAATCTAGTATTAGAGCTAGTTTAAAACGTACTACCTCGTTTTTTTTTTGTTTGATGCCTTAGACTTTTCGATATGCATTTGACCATTCGTCTTATTCAAATTATTTTTGTAAATATTATTTATTTTGTTATGATTTGTTTTATCAATAGAGATATTTTAAATGTTTTATTTTTTTACATCTTTGCACTAAATTTTTGAATAAGGCGAATGATCAAAGACGTGATAAAAAGTCAAAGGCGTCAAACAAAAAAAAAACGGAGAGAGTTGTATAAATAGATACGGACTCAATATATTATCGATCATAAATAAAAAAAATTAGAATCCACCTCTCACGCCTTCTATTTCTCTGTCTTTCCTACGATTACGTGGTTCTTTATATTATTATTAAACTACATTCCATGCAAAGTTTTACGACGAGCGCCATGCAACACAAACGTGCGACGCGCACGGCAACATGGAACATTGCGGCGCGCATGGTAACATAGGAGGCACGGCTTGCACACAACAGCGGAAGACGTTATGATTTGGCTACTCGGCCCGCTTGTTCGTGGTTCTGGTTTATTTTTAACAAATCATTTATTCAACATATATTTAATAAAAGGGATCGTCTCCTTGGCAGTCGACTGGGCCCCTATAGGGGTGCCCAGGCGATTTTTCTGGCCGTTGGATCTTGATCCAACGGCCAGCACGCATCCACTTCTCTCTGCCTTACCCCGAGCGAACGGAGCCCCCCGCCACTCGATCCCCTTCTTCCTCCTCCCTCCGCTGCTCCGCGCTCCTCACCCCCTAGCCCCGCCGCCTCCTTCCTCCGCCCCGGCCGGCGGCGCCTCGCCGCCGGCCGCTCCGCCGCCCCATCCTCCCGCCGCCGCGCCCACCCTAACCTCGCCGGCGCCTCTTCGATCCCCCATCCACCGCCGCCCGACCGCCATCTCCCCCCTCTTCCTGCTCCGGAGGCGCCGCACCGCCTCCGCTATGCCCTAACCCGAACCCTAAACCCTAACCCGAACCGGCCGGCGGCGAGCTCGAGGGCGGCGACGGCGAGGTCGACGGGGAGCTCGACGGCGGCGAGGTACGCTCCCTCCTTCCTCCTCCCCCTTCTTCCTCCTCTGCACGTTTTTGAAAAATCGACTGGGTCGGTATGCCACCGCCCAGTCGACTGTGTTTAAGCAAATCCGTTAATAAAATTTTAAATTTTAAAAGATTTTCCTTAAAGAACACGAAAAAATATTTAAATAATTATTTAGTCTTTTCATATATCGGTAAAAGGCGGTCTTTAACTCTTTTTTTAATACGACCACAGCCAAACCACAAGCAACAGATCAATCAAAATTAAGTTCGGAGCAGGATAACGAACACCGTTTTTTAGTTTAAATTTAAATTTGAAGTTAACATTGATAATTTGGTAGTTTTTGAAGGATTTCAGTTGTTTTTTTTATCTTTTAAAACTTCTTCCGCCCAGCCTCCTATCGAGATGCTCAATTTTTTAGATTAACATCATTTTTCGAGATTACAATCTATATTTTTTCCATTACAGTCTACTGCTGGTTTTGAGCTGGTTTAATTCAAAGAACAAATACACTGGCAGGAGTAGCGATATTTATTCGATCCATTACAGTGATTGATATTGCAGAGAGATTGATTACTAGCGGTAGAACACTACGTAGTAGTAAAGCCTGGAGGCATGCACGAGCACAAGCGATAATACGTACTGTGATTACGAACTAATTAATCTTCTACGTAAGGACGTGATGCAACTAGGTTTGGCGCCCCAAGCGGCGCCCGCCACCGCCGGTCTAGCCGGCCATCCTCTGGCGCCACTGCCCCTGCGCCGGCGCCGGAGCGTCGCTGGCCGGAGATGCGGCGGCGTCGACGCGGCCGGAGCCGGAGAAGAGATCCGCGGGCTCCGACTCGGCGATGTTCCCGGCCTCCTCCTCCCGCCGCGGCTGCTCCTGCGACGAGGCGTTGCTGTTGCTGGCCGGGGCGGCGGTGGCGGCGGCGGAGAAGAGGTCGACGGGCTGGGAGTCGGCGATCTTGCCGGCCTCGAGCGGGGTGCCGTTGATGTAGCCGGTCCGGAGCATGTCGTCGCCGGTGACCTTCGCCTGGGCCGCGCCGTGCTTGATGCCATCCTTGCTTGTCGCCATTGCGTGCTGCTAGTAGCTAGCTAGGACGGATCGACGGGAGGTTGCGGATGAGTACTAGCTTGTTCCTTGAGGTCAGGATCGTCAGCTCAACTCACAATAGCTAAGAACTCGATCGATCGAGTGTATATGTAGAGCGGTGATCGAAGGCTCTCGATCGCGCGTGGACTCGTGGAGACACGACGCTGGTTGGGCGTGGCGACGTGGCCTCCAAGCCTGCTCGATCGCTAGCTCTAGAAGCCTGTAAAGTAACGTGCGTACGTGTAACGCATGCACTCCTGCTGTCCTGCATGTTTGCTGCCTCTAGAGCTCTGTAAATAAGGTACGTACGTATACGTACCTGTATAACAATGCATACACTAGTTTTACTTAATTCGCTTCTAAACTGAAAACAGTCGATCGATCTATCGATCTACCTGTCCATCGATCGATCGATTATCCATTAATTATGTAACTGAAACAGAGTTCATTAAAAACACCATATTAATTATAAAATATAAGAAATTTTTACGTTAATAAAAAAATAGTTATCTATGCTGTCGATTGTTGCATGCTCATGTTGTAATGAATTAGATTAAAAAATCATATCAACCGCTATAACAAAAAAATTAAAGTTGAAAAAAAAGGAGTACAAACTAGATTAAAAAAGTTTGTATCAGCTAGCTACAACAAAATAATAACATAAAATCATAATGATGACGACGACGATGATGATGAGAGTTCATGGCAGATATAAAAATGAGTTCATTTATAAAAATACATTATTTAGAATTAGAAATAGTAAGAATATATAATAGCCCAGGTCGACATAAAAGATTGAGACAACTTAAGCCGCACAAACCTATGAGACACCATGCCATGCCATATATGAAATGTAACAAAAAAAAATAGAATTTTCGAATAAAAGAATATGAATGAGTTCATGCCAGATTAAAAAACAATACAATAAAACAATATAAAAATTTAGAATAAAAATAATAAAAATAAAAGTTCATAATAGATTAAAAAAAAATTATATCCCTTAGAACAAAACAATATGAAAATTCATAATAAAAAAATAAAATTTCAAATTAGATTAAAATATACAAAAATATATATAAATACATAAATATAAAATATAATAAAATAAAGGTTCATGTAAAATTAAAGATTGAGACACGCAACGACACCATATTCCTTTTTTCCTATTTGTTCTCCATGACTCAGCCCACAGGAGTCGAACAGTACTTCAATGTCACTTGTTGTAATGTTCAAAATTCTTCAAGATATGCATTAATCACGGTGAAAGCCATTTGCGGAATCTTTACTATCTTGAAGAGAGGGCTCATGGCACAACCCAGTTTTGTTAGCTGATAACCATTTTTTTGCGCGTGCATAGAGAGAATGTATGTACGTAAAGCATGGATGTCTTTCATACGTACTCTTTGTTTTATGTTTGCAAAATCCTAGAGGGAAACTGTCGATCCGAACCATCGACTTATATTTGTCCCGTTTCAATCTCAACACTGACAAAAAATAAGATGTTTCATTAGATTTTGCTGTTTGTTTCGTTTTTCTAAAGGGATTGACTCCCTCACAAGTACCTGCGTCCTTATAGGGCCGCCAGTCGACTTTTTGCTCTGTTGGATTGAGATCCAGCGGACCAGATCTTCCCTCCTCTCTCTTTTCTCCCCCTCCCACCCCGTGTCTCTCCCCGCATCTCTTTCTCCTAGTCTCGCCCACGAATGCGCCCTCCTCCAACCCCGCCACTAGGGGTGGAAACGAGTCGAGTTCGAGCGAGCCAACCTTCAGCTCGACTCGGCTCGTTCGTAACCGAGCTGATCTGATCCAAGCTCAACATTAGCTCCGAGCTGTAAAAAGAGCTCGGCTCGCGAGCAGCTCGATCACGAGCACTTGCAAGCCAGGGCACAAGCATAGGCGGTCATGGTCACGGGCTCGCGGCTGATGGCCTATGGGCCTTGCCGCCTTGGCACTTGGGGGGACTTCAGTACAACTGTATAAGCCGAGCCCTCAATCTCCTCAAGATCCCCAAATCCCAAATCCCTGCCCTGTCCCCAATTCCCAAATCCCCTCACGATCCCCAATTTCCAAATCCCTTAATCCGCGCGGGCGCCCCTCGACCTGGGCCCGATTGCTCCCTCCTCGTGGTGGGCCGCTGCTCCTCGGGCTTCAGCGAGCGGGGTCGGGCGGTGGTGGCCGGAAGGCGGGGATGGACTCCTAAGATGGCATGCAAGAGCACGGCGCGGACGATTCCGCTGACGACGACTTCTACAGCGGCGGGGAGCTCGGGCTCACCGATAGCGATGAGGGTGACGCCGAGTACGTCTTCACGGACCACGATTCCGAAGACCCCGCGGAGCTCCTCTCCCACCGCTAGTAGGTGATCTCGGTTCCCTGTATGAAGCAATGGCGTGTGCTTAAAATGGTGTGGGGCCTGGCTCTCTGATCTGTTTCGATGCTGCAATGGCGGGGTCCTGTGAATTTACACGATCGATTATGCTGTTGTGCATTGCTGTTTCTTCCATATGAACATGTTGGCACGAACTAGTTGCCTATATCCTTCCTGAAAAAAAAATTATGGGTTTATTTTAATAGGAGCCATGGTTATTGATCTGTGCAAACAATATTGACAAATTAAATACACATTAGATACTTTGTCATAGACGACTAAATGCTTATTGCATAAAATATATTTAAAATAAATGAAGTTGTAAACGAGGCGAACCCGAGCGAGCCAGCCTCTGGCTCGTCTCGACTCGGCAATGCCAACGAGCTAGAAATGGCGCTCGGCTCGTGCTCGTTTCTACATGAGCCGAGCTCGAGCCGAGCTGGAACCGAGTCGAGCCCGAGCAGCTCGCGAGTTTCGAGCTCAAGTTCCAGCCCTACCCGCCACCGTTCGTCGGTCCCTCCGCCCCCAACTCCCTCCCGCTGCCGTGCCGCCCCGCTCACCCTAACCCGACTGGCGCCTTCACCCCAACCACTACCGCCCCAACCGCCTTCACCCCCTCCCACGGTTCCGGCGACGCCGCCGCGGTCTCCGCTACCACCCCCACTCCATCCCCAACCAACCGCCAGGCCACCGCCTCTCCCGGCCATTCCTCTAAGCCCGGCGGCACGGAGATCCCCACCCCAAACCCTAACTCGGCACGGCGATCGCCGCCGACAAATTAAGATGAAGACGGCGTGGTGATCACAGGTGCTCCCTCCCCTGCCCCGGTGAGCAAGGGAGGCAGACGATTGCCAGTGCACAAATCTGTACGTGTTCCAAATAGATGGAAAATTTGAAGCCGCATATGCATGATCCCGATCTGTGTTGCATTGATACGGGGATATGGATACGGATACGTGATACGGCTAGGTGTGAAAACGGGTCGGATACTACCCGACGGATATCCGATTCGAAGTGCCATTTTGCAAAAACGGATTGCTGCGGATTCAGATTTTTCGGATTCGGATCGGATTCGGATATCCGCACTTCGGATAGAATCGGATATCCGCATATCCCACAGCCCAACAGCAACAGCAACAGGCAACAAGCCGGCCCAACCCAATATGGCAATACTTGTGTGTACCTGTACAAGCCTTTATACTCATTTTCCCCATCCCTAGCTCCCGTGACCGAGAGCCCAGGCGTCCCCCACCCGCCGCCTTGCCGCCGGCGCCGTGCGGGGCGCCTCCGCTCCCCCTCGCCGTCGGCGCCGCGCGTCTCCGCTCCACCCTTGATGCCGGCGCAGAGCGCCTCCACTCCACCCTAGCCGCCGGCGCCGCGCGGCTCCGCTCCCCTCTCACCGCCGGCACTGCGCGCCTCCGCCTCTCCCTGCCGGAGCCCTGACTCCGCCTTCCTCGCCTCCTCTCCCAGTGCGAGGTAAACCACCCTTCTCTCTATCGTGCTAGCATTGGCGTTGGTTTGCGCATGCATTCCTGCGAGTATATTGCTAATGGATTTCGCGCTTATAGCTTATGGATGCGTACATGGTAGTGGTTTGCTATGGATTCCGGGGCGTAGTGGTTTGCTATGGATTCCGAGGAGTAGTGGTTTGCTAATGGATTCCGGGGCACTGCATACTAAATATTAAAATTGCTTTTACATTTTTTTTATTTTTTCTATAGGGCATTGCACAAGATGGAAGGCTTGGATTTCAATAACAAGAGCCATGATACTAATGAGGAGGAACACTCTGTGGATGTGGATGCGGTTCCCATTGATGATGTAGCTGATAAAAGAGCAAGAGCTTGTTAGCCAAGGCAAGAAGTCAGGAAATGAATGTGCATGCCCAACAAAAAAATTGCGAAGTTTGCAAGATATTTCAGCACCGCAACCTGCGGCCAAGAGTAAGGGTGGCGCAAGCTCAAGCAAGCGTAAGGCGCCGACGAATTTGGATAAGGGAAAGAATGTGTTATCATCCTCCAAGACCGACGCTACCACTGGAAGCAAGTTTATGGCGTCCGCGATCAAAGCAGCTGCCTCAGAAAAGAACAAGAACAATGCTATAGTTTTAGTGCCTCCAATTAATGGTATAACAAGATCAATGCTATAGTTATTTATGTATTGTAGTATTTTGTAATGATATCTTTGCATACATCTAATAAAGTCTCATTTTCTTCTTCACAGTTTTTCAAACTGAAAGTGCTAGTGTACATGTCGACACAAGTGAAGGCAATGATGAAGAAGAGGAAAAGCATAGGGGAAAGAAGAAGACTTCATGGGTGTGGGAGCATATGACAAAGTTCAACAAAGAAGTGACTTTAGATGATGGAACGGTCATCATTGAGAAGTGGGTCAAATGCAATTATTGCAGACATACAGCTTGTGCTAAAAGTAAAAAATGGTACAAGTGCTTTGGGCAACCATGTGATGAACATACACAAAAAGGTGAGAGGTCAACAACTCCTAACTAAAGAAGTGAAAGTGTACAAGTATGATGAGGAAGATAGTGTGAGAAAATTTCATGAATGCATTGTTATGCATGAGTATCCCTTCCGTATGTGTCAGCATGCTTATTTTATTCGCTTTATCAAGTTTTTGCGCCTACCTTTCCATTGAAATCCTGTATAACTGTCCGTAAAAAAATCATGAGCATCTATAAAGAGGAAAAGAGCAAGTTGTATGCATAGTTTAAAAAGCTTACCTGTCGTTTTAACTTTACTATGGATATGTGGACATCCATCCAAAATAAAGCTTAAATGTGTGTCACTGCACATTGGGTTGATAATGACTGAAAAATACAAAAAAGGATCATTAATTTCATGCATGTAGAGAGTAGCCATTCTGATATGAAATTGGGTGATACATTTTATAAAAAAGTATTGGATTGGAATTTGGATAAGAAAATATTTGCTCATTCTTTGGATAATGCTTCTTCTAATAAAGTTGTTGTTGATCATATTGTTGATAATGCAAAAGGCATCCTTGTATTGGGTGGAAAGTTCTTTCATGTTAGATGTGCCAATCACATTTTAAACATTGTTGCTAGAGATGGGTTAAATTTAATTGAGTGTGCTATTGTAAACATTAGAGGGTTCATATCCATACTAAAAAGATCACCACAACAATGGGAGGCATTCCAAAAGTGTGCTTAAGAATGTGACTTGGACACTACAAAGGCACTTTCTTTGGATGTTGCCACAAGGTGGAACTCTATCTATATCATGATTAGAGATGCTATTTATTATAAGGATGCTTTTGACGTATTGCTCTTAAGGATGGGGCTAGATATGATCATGTCATGCCTACCACAGCTGAATGGTTGAATGCATCACATATTTGCAAATGCTTGAAGAAATTATATGATGTCACTGTACTTTTCTCTGGCACATCATATCCTACTGCTAATCTTTTCTTTAGAAAATTTTGTGAAATAAAGATTGATATTGCAAAATGGTGTGACAGTGATGATATCATAGTTTCAAACTTGGGCGAGGCTATGCAAGACAAGTTTGATAAGTATTGGGATATGAGCAATTTGACTTTGTCTGTGGCAGTTTTTTTTGATCCTAGGTACAAGGATAAGGTGGTTCATTTGTACTTGTCTAAAATTTATTGACATGAACTCACTGAGTTAGAGAAGATAGAGTTCATGAATATGATCAATGAATTGTTTACAGTATAATCATGTATGCATACATTTTCAATCAATCCAACATCTACTTCAAAAGGTCATGATTTGCCTTCTATCCTAAGGTTTGCTCATTGGATGATGATGATGAGATTGATATTAATATTTTGTATCACTCCACAAGTAATGAGAGGAAGAAGTCAGAGTTAGAGGTGTACATGAATGAACCACTTCTAAAGTACAGTGATGGTGATGGAACTTTTGATGTGCTATCATGGTGAAAGGGACAAATAACAACCTATCATATTCTTTCTCGTCTTACCCGTGATGTACTTTCCATACAAGTGTCCACGTTTGCTTCGGAGTCGGCATTTAGCGTCGGTGGACGCGTAATTGATCCATTCCGTGGTCGACTTGATGCTAAAATAGTCGAGGCCTTGGTTTGTACAAAAGATTGGATGATAGCTTCACACAAAGGTAGTTGTCATTTTACTTTTTGTAGCTTTATTTATGCATTATATTGTACTTATCAATGCATTTGTTTTTAACTATTACTCTATTGTTTGTCAATCTTAGATGACATGATGAATGCAATTTTAGATGGCATATATGATAAAATGAATGATTTGAACATAGATGAGAATGAAGAAATGGAAGACGAATGAAGAAAAGAAGATGGCATACATGTTGAGATCTTTATGTATGCATAAACTTTATTTTGTGTTCATTGGACTATATTAATGTGTTGAACTATTGAGTCATGTTTGAACTATGTGCTATGTTAGGACTATGTATGAGTGGACTATGTGCTATGTTGAAACTATGTGCTATGTTGGGACTACGTAAGCGTTGGAACTATGCGCTATGTTGGATTATGTACGTTTCTATGAACATCATGTCCTTGTCGAATTATATATTAATTGAACTCTATGTCCTTGTACTAATTGGACTCTATTTCGATGCAATGTGTTGATTAAAAGCTAGTTAACCTTTGATTATGTAATATTTATGTTATTAAATACACTATTATAATGAATTATGTGTTATAAACATGTGTTAGTTAGATTATTCTTTCGCATGTTTTAATTGCATATTAATTATGTGCTAACCGATTTAGTATCCGGTATCCGTTTTTAATCTGTCCGTAAAATAACCGATGTCCGTTTTCTACCCGTCCGAAAGTAACCGTTTCTGCATCCGCATCCGAACCGATTTTTATGCTAACCGTATCCGAACCGGTATCCGATAAAAAAATTTAAGGATAGGATACGGTATGACCTACTATCCGACCGGATCCGAACTGTTTTCATCCCTAGATACGGCGATACCGCGATACGGCAATTTCGTCAAAACTAGGATACGGGGATACGTTTATATATATGTAATTTTTATATTTTTATATGTGTAAATATAAAAAATGCAGAAAATAAAAGAGGTAGTTATAAAGAGGATATAATGTTAGTTTGTTACCTGATAAATGTTGAATTGTTGTGTCCTAAACCATGGTATGAACAATTGATCATTGCACTCATGCACCGTGTCGTGCAGCATCCACTCTCCAATCTCCATGTCCATGAACAAATCTGAACTAACATATTAGTAATAAAATGAGATAGTTTAAAAGTCTCTAGAGCCTAGACATTTCATATTTGGACATCAAATCAATAATAACTAATAAGTTACATAGCCGACAGCCCCAGACAATTCACAAAGACACGGACAAATAATAATTTAAGTTCACAAACATTACATAACAAAGAGAGAGGTAAATAGGTAATGTCTCATCTCTCAGTAGGCCACACAAAGTCACAAACAGCACAAATCCACAAACATAAAATTAAATGCATAAAGACAATTAGATGTAGCTTTCATCTGGCACCGAAGGTCCTGCACCACTAGGGTCGAGATCTAGTTCAGCCATATCATCCAGAATTGCCTCCAATTCAGGAACATCAAGTGATAGATTCGCTTCTTGAAAAAAATCAGCACCACCCTCAAACACTTCATGGCTATCTCCCCCAACATCCCATATTCTTGTTGGACCACTTGAATATTCCTCAGATTTCCTTAAAAGGAGACGCAAGTTTTGGTGCACAAACACTAAATCCTACGCACATTCAGGTTTTAACCTACAACAAAACAATTGCAAACAATTATTTACATCACAAGAACATTTATGCATTATAAATAGTAGAGAACTAGAGATAAAATATTACTTGTTTCTCATTGAACTATGAATCAAATCATAAGTGCTCCAGTTCTTTTCAGCACAAGAAGATGAAGCAGGCTATCCAAGTAACTTCAATGCCAATGTCTTCAACTCTGGAGCACTGTTACCATGAATCCCCCACCATTGCTTTGGCTCTAGATGGGCTCTATTCTCAATGGAATCAAATGAACTAAAACCAGAACCTATTAGAGAGAAATCAACAAATTGTTTCTTAATTTTGATCAACTCTTCATTAACATGGCCAAACATTTTCCGGAAGCACTTGGTCCTCTCATCTGAAATCTTCATATCATTATGGGGAGCTGCTCGACTAGGAACCTCTGTAAGCCAAGCTTCAGAGTAGTACCTATTTAACATTATAAACTAAAATCAACAACACATCACATAGTAATATAGCACAAGATTAGAAATAAGTAATAGAAAATTACCTAGAATTTAGGGAGTGAGCCAAGCAATGTAATGGAGTATTGCTCTTTGTCCATCGGGTGATTAGGATCTCATGCACAAGTGCATAGAAGCAAGAAAAGTGATCTAATTATTTTCCTTCATGGCGATAAATTACTTTCTTCACCTTCTCTATCATAGTATCCCACATTTCATAGATCAAATGTAGGCATGGCTTGTCGGTTTCAGCTGCACGTATCATAGAGTAGATAGGCTCTGTGAAATCAAGAATGTAGACAACTTTGTCCCACCACATATCATTTAGAATTTTTCCTTCACCATTTGTGCATCTTCTTGATTGTCTTCCCTATACTCTTGGCACTTATCACTCACAACCATCAAAATTAGACATTCTTTAATGGCACGAAACCTCTTCAACATAATCACAGTTGATGCAAACCTATATATGTAACAAATGCAAGTTAAGTAAATTAGATGCAAACGGCAAACCTTGCAAACTAAAAATTATACTTGCTATTTTGCTAAATTAGATGCAAACCTTGTATCGGCTACGTCAAGAATTTAAGCTTGCTAAATGAATTGAACATATAGAGCCTCTGTGAGTGATTCATGATAAAGTTCTTTATGAACAAAGCATTATTTGAAACCTCAGTTATCCATTTTAACCCTTCAAAAGCTTCACCATCTGTGCTCTTTGCAGCACATATGTTCTTAAAGTAAGGTTCAAAGTATGAACCACACAAAGGGTCCAAAAAATGTGAGCCCACTTATACTCAATTATCCCACCCGCTGCCTTGCAATTGGCTGCATTATCAGTTATCACTTGCACCATATTTTTTAGCCCAATGCTATTAATAACAGCTTCCATCTGATCCGCAATGTACTCCTTTTTTTTGATTTCACCTTCTATGTTTATTGCTCTAAGAAACATTGGACCATCTTCTGTCACAGCAAGAAAGTTCAAGAGAGGACGCCTTTGTGCATCGGACCACCCATCACACACAACACTTACACCTTTTGAACTCCATATTGTTTTGATGGGTTGCAACATCCTCTCAACATGGGTTCTTTCTTGGGCAAGAAGAGTTGTCCTTAGCTTTTGTTGTTGTTTGGAGGAACATAACCACCAATGTTGTTGTTGGCAGCAAAAGAGAAGACCTTCCTAAAGAATGGGTTTCTTGCAACATTGAATGGTAGACCTATAAACAAAGTGACAAACAATCACAATTCACAAGTAAAGTAAATGCAATGCAACTTGCATATATAGTAATCGTAGTAACTAGTAATTTGATGATACCTACAGTGTAGAACATCCTAGCAACCATGCAATCAAGTTTTGCTCGAGTATCTTGATTGAAACTTTCTTCAGTAGCGGACTTTCTCTTCTTTGAGCCCACAACATCTTGTGGCAATGGAATGTCTCTAGGCAAGCTCCTAGTAGAGAGCTCCTCGGCTATACGTATTTCTTGTCTAAGTTGCTGAAGCACCGGAATCGAGACCTTTTGACAAGCACTAATGCCTAAGCCACTGATCCTTAGCAAATGTGCTTTGATTCTTGAATAACTACCGCTGTAGTTATGATTGCAAAGTCTACACCTAAACTTTGCATTCCCCCTGTTCCTTTTTCGGTCTTCTCTAGAAACTCAACATAGCGCCACAAGGGCTTCTTCTCGTCGTCAATTGCTATAATGACCCAGGCATTGGCTAACAAATTTGTTGTTGAAGACGACCCTCCCGATGTTGCAATTGGTGTTGAACCAACAGAGGGGGTAGAACTCCCTGTCCCTGAACCGGCTTCCATTTTCTGAAAAATACAAGAGAGGGAGAGGGAGCAGTACTGTGTATGAGTAGTGAGTACTTGAGGCTTGAGCACTTGAGCAGAGCAGAGACTAGAGAGTAGAGAGGGAGAGCGGGAGAGGGAGAGGGAGACAGCACATAGCAGAGAACTTGAGTAGAGACTAGAGAGTAGAGCGGGAGAGGGAGAGGAAGGGGGAGAGCGGGAGAGGGAGAGGGAGGGGGAGGGGAGAGCGGTAGAGGGAGACGGCCACCTGCTCAGTGGGCGACGGGCGACGGCATCCTGGGCAGTGCTGCGACGACCTCGACGGGCGACGGGCAACAGCGTCCTGGGCAGTGGGCACCTCGTGCTTTGCTGCTATGGGTTGGGGGCGGGTGAGGCGGCGGCGGGGGGCGGCGAGGGCCGGCGGCTAGGGTAAAGGGAGCATGGCTCCAGGGCGCGGGGTGAAAGAGGCATGGGCTATCGGGGGCAAGAAATGGGATCAGAAGTATCCGACCCGTATCCTCCAGTATCCCGCCCGTATCCTCTTTTTTTAATTATTTGAAAATACGAAATTAGCCGATACGCCCCGGATACGTATCCGGACGTATCGGATACGTGTCCAGACACGGGTACGCAGGTTTTTTTGAAGTATCCAGGTATCCTAGATCCCGATCACCTATCACAGTGATCGTCGACCGTAAAGATGGAACATGCCAGCGCATGCATTCCGGCCTGCTGGTATGTATGATCATCGATGACTACGTGTACGTTACTCTAGCTGAATTACCATCTACCATGCATTAATTTTCTTCGTCAAGATCTCCCATCTTCAGAAAAGATCGAGCTAAATAAGTTGAAAAACTCATGCATGATTGGCGTACAAGACATGTAATAGGGCTTGTATGAATGTATGGCTCAGGTACGTGGATCTCTTCTGGACTCCTTGTTATACGTTGCTGCAAAGGCACTAAAAACCAGTAAACAAACTACAAACTTAATTATATGCAAGACGACACGATTACGGATTTTGATTCACCACATGCAAATCAAGGGAAAACATCAAGCTATAGGGTTGAGCACAACCAGCGAGTTCTTTTAACCTTTGCAATATCTACATCGATCCTTCTTTGACGTTCAATTCGTGTAGTCCTCGCACGATTACGGATTTGGCACTAACATTTGTTATGGAAATGCCTTTTTGTTAGGCAGATATGGCGCCATCTCATGCAGCATTGTTTGTCGTCCACAACTGTTACGGTTGCTTCCATTCCGTCCTTGGGCAATTGGTGGGATTCTCTACGATGGGAGACTCCGATAGGCAAAAGGAGGATGGCATCATAATACTTGTTTGCTGGCATGTTTGGATTGAGAGGAGCGACAGAATTTTTCGGAATGTTGGTTGTTGGCCAGCGGATGTAGCTTCCACCATTCTTATTGATGTGGTCTAGTGTATTCCTTTGAGCATAATGCTGTGTAGCTTGTTGATTTTGTTTTCACTCATGTTGGGGATCCTTAGCTAATTGTTGGAAACTTTGTATTATCTTCTTTGTACCTTTGAATGAATTAGGCGGCTCACCTACTATCTTCATAAAAAAAGGATTTGGCACTAATTTTACCCAAAAATTATTGGTAAACAATAATTAATTCATACAGAAATAATTAATTTTACCAGCGAGGTTCCGGTGCAGAAATCTTGCATCCGTCCGCTCTCACTGTCAACTTTTGGTTAAGAGTGGGTGGTGCTAGCAAGCACTCCGACGTCATATGATTATGCATGGACTAATGGTCTAGTCTCCGTACGCTCCGCGCGCGTGCAAGCTCTTACAACTCGCAGGTTCACGCAAATTTTGGTTTAAGCACGTACTCCTTCCATATCATAAAAAATGAACGTTTTAAACATGTTCTAATTAAATCTATGAAAATCTTTTAAACTATTTGGGATTGAATACATAAAAATCGTGTGGATTCATTTTGAAAAGCACTTTCATAGTACGTATCATATTTTTGGGCTTTGTAAATAAATTGCAGTGACAACAATTAAGTTGAATTTTGATGCCTGTGTTGATGTCCAAAACATAAATTAAGTTTATTGTTATGTGGAGAGAGTAATCCTTGATCAACCCTTAACAAAAAAAATGACAGTGCGAGAGGACGGATACAGTTGCAGAACTGGAACCTCATCTCTATATTAATCAAGAGAAAAAGCTAAAGGGGTATTCTATTGGAATGCTTTTCGGCAAGACGGATAAAGGACAAAAAGATCAATCAACACGTGCTTCATGCTTCTCTTCTCCTCCCTTTCCCCGTTACCTAGGTACATTAATTTCCTCCTTGCTCCACACCATCCACACTTCTATCTCCCTTGCATTGTTGCTTCCCCTGCCTCTCACGGAGTATGAGTTATGAGTTCAGAGTACATCTGTGCCCCTGGCTTAGAGGAAGCTAAGGAGGCAGTGCAGCGGCGCCCCAATGGTGGAAGACAAAGGTTGTGGTGGGGCGAGGACAGTGGCGGGGCTAGCCAGGGGGATCGATGATGGTGGCTAGAGTTATGATAAAGGGGGCTGACATGGCAATGGCTACGAAGATAAACGAGGAGCAACAAGGATATCATTGGCTTTAGATGGTGCACAGAGGTGGCGAGGGCAGCGGTGGAAGTGCCCGAAACTCATTGAAGAGAAAGAATAAGGGAGAGGAGGGAGCACAATGGTGGAATAGTCCTGCGCCCGAGGAGGAAGCGAAGGAGAGAGGTGTACAGTGGTGTTGTGTACGCACGCACCACCTATTAATTGATAGTAATTGTTTGCCAACATTTTGGTAAATTAGTGCTAAAAATACATCTTAGAGGCTACACGAACATCCAAAAACGGACGTGGATATTGCAAAACTTAAAGAACCCCTTTGGTAGTTATACGACGTACGTGCTCACCCTTAATATTTCTCCTTAATTTGCATGCAGTGAACCAAAATCCATGTGTAGCGTGTCTTGCATAGAAGTTTGGCAGTTTAATTGTCTACTGGTTTTCAGTGCCTTTGCAGCAACGTAACAAGGAGATCCGCGTCCCTGAGCCACATATATATACATGCATGCCTTGTACTCCAACCATGCATGAATCCTCCATCCATATCATAGCGAGCTCAGCCTTTTTCAATCCGAATGCATGAGACATACATAATCTAGACCAAGAAAATGCATGTATTCATCAGCTAGAGTAACGTAGACACGTAGCCATGCATCGATCGATCATACGTACCAGCAGGCCGGAGTGCATGCGCTGGCATATTCCGTCTTCACGTACGGTCCAGGACACAAGCTATATATAGATGATAGCTAGATCGATCAGCCTACAAATACTACGTTGATCGATCGATCGTACACGTGCAGTGAGCCATCGATCTCTTCATCAAGATCAGTACAGATTTCGGCTACGAATCCTCCATGACCATGCCTCGCGACGTCGTCGTCCTCTTCCTCGTCTCCCTGGTCCTCGCGGCGGCGGCGGCGGCGCGGGGGCGGGGGCGCGGGCGGCAGATCCACCTGCACCTGTACATGCACGACGTGACCGGCGGCGCGGGCCAGACGGCGATGCAGCTGGTGAAGGGGCCCGGGCCGGCGCACCCGCTGATGCCGGGCGGCCACTTCGGCGACACGACGGTGATCGACGACGTGCTCACCGACGGGCCGGGCGCGGCGGCGCCGTCGCGGGCCGTGGGGCGGGCGCAGGGGGCGTACATGCTGGCGTCGCTGCGCGAGCCGGCTCTGATGGTGACCATGACCGTCGCGCTCACCGCCGGCGACTACAACGGCAGCACCGTCGTCGTCGTCGGCAGGGACGACATATCGGCGCTGGTGAGGGAGCTCGCCGTCGCCGGCGGCACCGGCGCCTTCCGGAGGGCCACCGGGCACGTGCTGTGGCGCACGGCGAAGCTGGAGTCGCCCGACCACATGGTGCTGGAGCTGGACATCTACGCCACCGTGCCGGCCGCGGACGCCGATCACGCGAGCGACGGCGACGACCAGCGTCAGGCCTCCTGATTCCCGAACCGTCAAGTGTGGTGTGGCGGCGCATGGATTAATAAATACTCCTAATTTTATTTTGCTGTCGTACGTGTCATTTACCATGATATAATCATAATAAAAGGATTTCAGATTTTGATTGACCATGATAATTAATGTTCATCGGTGACAAGAAAATAGCCCTTCATTTCTGCATTATTAATTCAAATCCAAACTCCTGAATGCAACGAGAATAGAACGCCTGCTTAAAATTGTGGGGGGACACAACGTCCATTTGGCAATCCAAGAACAACAAGACTCAAATCACATTGAGTTCTCCCAGAAGTGCTAAGATCCGGCTTGAAATATTGAATTTTTGGAGCT
Organism: Raddia distichophylla; assembly: GCA_005191435.1. Taxonomy (NCBI): domain Eukaryota; kingdom Viridiplantae; phylum Streptophyta; class Magnoliopsida; order Poales; family Poaceae; genus Raddia; species Raddia distichophylla. Next base: position 566,934 of record SPJY01031644.1, read on the forward strand.
CGAGGAGGCGACGAGTCCTCGGTGAGCGTACCTGGCGAAAGTTGGTAACGGTCTCTACAGTTGTCCTTATTGATCCCTACATCGTAGCACCACATGAAAGCAGCTCTTTGTCGTTAGAACATGTACTATCCGAAAGAATCCGACCATCATGGTAGGATATACTCCCTCCATTCTAAAATATAAGGCGTATTTTAACTCCACAAAAATCTTGAAATATAGAGTTTTAACTGTTTGATTCCTCTATTATATATTATGAATTGTTACAGTGGAGTCTACAATACTCTAAAAATACCATGATATTACCAATACCATGGTTTTATATATAAACAGAGTTTTTTAAGTTGCTTCCAAACACCTCATTGCCAAAATACCATGAAATTCTCCAAAACCATGGTTTTGCCTCGAAACTATGAAAATACTTTGTTGCCAAACATGCCCTTATAGAATGTCATCTTTACCTCTCGTATTGCTTGTGATCCAATCTACCGTGTACTATATAAACGAACGATCTGTTACAAATCATTATTTATATATTCATATCCTTTTACATGGAATTAGAGTAGTGTTGTTTCTGAGTCATCACTCAAAAAGCTTCGTCGCGCCGCCCCTTGGGGATGATCTCATCACGGTGATCTCTCTTGGAGACCACACACCCCATAGTTAGATCGTTAGAGTCATCGATCATTATATTAATTAGTTCCAATTAGAGTTTGTATCTTTAGATTGTTTTTTTTGTCTATGATAGCAAGATCATTTTTTCGATCATACATTTGGTTTGCATCGTCTCGCCAATCTGTTGATGACTCCTTGGCTCTAAACTTCACTTGTTCAACAACGATTCCTTCAGCATCTCCTCCCATTCATCACTATTTTGTTGGCCAATGCTACGCAAGGCGCCGCCATGCTAATTAACCACATCGCGTAGGCCGCTCCCAATGCGCCTGACGTCACCATGCGATCAGCATCGTTGCGTATGATTTCATCGTGCACTCACAGCCGCCATGCTAGCCCTACTGCACAGCCGGCCGTTGTTGCGTTGGACGTCGTTGTGCCCTTAGTCACCGCCTGGTCACCATCCCCACCATCTACGAGCATGAGTCATCACATCATTGAGAACAAGGTTGTTTTTGTTTTGCCTCGACATAGCTAGTGATCGTACCATCATATTCAACACCAAGAACATGTCTTATTTGTCAACATCGAGCATAACAGTCACATCTCTTTCTCATATAAGGGAGATAGGACTTCTTTCTGCGAAGTGCAGAACTCACAGACCAACGATCACCATGCATAAGTGACAAGCAACTGACCGTTGTCGTGCTAACCACCAGTCTTTTGACTTTTGTGCGCCAAGGGCAAGGAATTTTGCAGTGGCCAATCGACACATACCCTCTCGGGTAGAGTGGCTTCCTCGATAAGGAACACACACGAGGCCAGCTTGGGCCAGTGGTAAACTGTGGTAAGCGCCCGCCTAAGGCTCATCGGATAAGCCAAGGCCAACGTGGTGTCAACCGATCCCCAATGGAGCACTTGTCTCAATGAGATGTGGGTCCATGTTATCTTTGGGATTTGTGCTAAAGATAGATGCATGGTTGGAGGAATGACCTTTATGCTATATATAGTTGAAATGGATGCCAATATAGCTAGCAATCATCCATAACCATTGAAGATTCCTTGGAATGGCCTTTATGCTATCTATAATTGAAATGGATGTAATTATAGATAGCAACCATCTATACCCATTGAAGATGCCTTTAGTAAGCTAGTTATAAGAATGCTAACTCAACATTTTGCTTATATGGAGGAGATAGAAAAATTTTAATGGCAAATGGTGGTTGCTTCATGGTATAATACTGGGTGCATTTCGATAGGTCATGTGCCAATGCTTATTGTTGATAATATTATTTACAACTTTGTTTATCACTTGCTTTTGAATACATCTATTATATATGTCTTTGTTAAATGTCATTTATGCAAAATAACCATTAACATGTTCTTTGTACCAAACCAAACATAGTGATATAAATTGCATCATGTCACTGTGTGAATTGCTGAGTTTTTCAATGAACTCATTCTTGCTAGTTTCTATTTGTGGGTTGTCGACTCAATCTCGACATGTTATGAAGACAACAAAACATTCCCGTTTGTTCGAGGATGAGTTTCTTGGAGACAAGTAGCTGGGCGTTCTTCCCTTTCAGTAGTCTGTGATTTTTTATGGGACGTCTTATTTATTTATATTAGCTTAAGGTGTAATAAATTATAGTGTGATTCGTGTTGGCCATACGTGGCAAATTGTTGGTATTTCATTCATAAGATTTGTTGTTAAATAAATACCCTTGTACGAGCATTGCAGTGAATACCATTGATGAAGTTGTTTATGCACACTAAAAATAATCATGGACTAGTGTTGCATGGGAGACATCAAGTCGCTTAATTTGGATTCCGACGACATGCCATGTCGGGAATAGGCCTAATCATCGGCCGGGCTGGGCTGGGTTTCGGGCCGGGCTTGGAAAAGCCTGGTCCCGTGGGACCAAGCCCGAGCCTGGCCCGGCCTGGCCCGATACTTCGGGCCTTCGATTCAGGTTAAAGCCCGGCTCGGCCACGGCTTAACGCGTGTTTTTCTTTGGCCCGAGCCTGGCCCTGCCCAGTGGTCGGGCTTCAGACCGAGACCCAAGCCCAGCACGATGCACCAACCGGGCTAGGCCGGGCTCGCTGGGCCGTGCTGCCCATAAACAGGTCTAGTGTGGTAGAATGTGTTTTCCCGTGAAGGATAACGTCGAGAAGGTAAAACCGTGTGTGAAAGCTAATCCGTGTACGAAAATCCTGCGAATGACTTATTTTTTAAAACTGTTAACACGAGGTTCATGGTTTAGAGTCATGTTAAAGTCTTGTCTGGAGAATTTTGAGAAACTCCGATTATGATGTTAATTCTACATATTAATAGCACGATACATCTTTGATTTGTTAAAATGGCTAAGTCCTATATTCTTAAGCTATACTTTTATGTAAATAAAATAACCTAGTCCCACCAAAAAGGATTGTACAATAAATTGCATTAGGCAGAAGACGAATGGCTCGCGAGCATGGTTGATTGTGCGCTCACCCTCGCACACGCTACTCTTTTAGGTCGTCACAAAGGAGAAGAGGATCCCTACGATTGTTACGACGATGAGGGAGGTCAGAATCCGGAGGCTGATGATCAGGACAGTGGTTATGCGAGACTCCGGTTGCTTACCTATCAGGTGGATGGCATAGCCCTTGGAACCCTGGAGACTTTATATTCTGCTTTTGCATAATTGGACCCCAATCAAAGATCCATTTTGGTATTGCATTATTTGGCCTATCCAGTCTGTTGAACTCGTGCTACTCTGTATTTGAATGCTAATGAATCTACAACATTGATGCTTTTATAAGATAATTCCAGTAACTTTTTTTATATGAAAGTGCCGTGCTAGAAAAAACAAATGCTGGGCTATTGCAATGCACCCGCACTCCCCGAAAAGGGAGAGTCACACCAACAATAGAAGTTACACTTAGAAACCATGGGCGCCAGCAAGCTGTCGCTTCTTCTGCTGGTTGTTGCTTCAAGGCCACATCTATGCAGCGAGCGAACAAACTTGCTGCTCGGGGGTGTGCGCACAACTCAGTCTGTCCCCTATGCTCTCGCCTCAGGCACAAACTCCCTCTCATCTGTTCTTTAACTGCAGCATCTGTTCAAGCGTTTGGTCTTCAGTGACCTCCTAAGTTCAAATCAAATGGTGACGACTGACGACAAGACATATCAAGGTCGCAAAACTCTTTCCTACGATTGCTGGAGGGACAATGGCATGCACTGAATGCAGAGAATACAGATGCAGATGCAGGCATGCAGCTGGTGTCTGCCCCAGATTTTCTGTCCAACCTTGGGACGCTCCGATTCTTTGCGCCGGCCCAGCTCACTAATTATGCTGGTTGTTTGCCAAATATTGCTTGAGCGAAATCGTCGTATCTCCTCCGGTTGGTCCAACACAGCGAGCAATAAGTCCTTCAGCAATTCAAGAAAGATCTCAGAAACTGGGTAATGACGAACAAAGGTGGTCTTGCAAGCGTTTTCGTTTCGGTCAGAGCGGGCAGTGATTTTTTCCGGCAAGGGTGTACATGCATGTTGTTCTGCTTTTTCGTTTGTTTTCTACACTGTATGATGTATCTTCCATTATCTAAAAAATCGTAACTATTTTCTTTCCTAATTTCAGTTAATACATGGTGTTAGACGTTTTTTGTCGGCAATATATTTTTTGGAAAATTCGATATATGCCATTATAAAATGGCCGGATCTGAGATATACCATTATTTAACCGAAAATCTGCTGCATGCCATTACAAAGTGTCGTTTCTCCAAAATATGCTATTATGGCGTTGTTAACACCTAATCTTGCCCTAATCCTTCTCTTTCCTCCCTAATCCTCCTTTCCTCTCTCCCTCCCCTCTCCTCCCTACGCCGCAGCCACCCCCTTCCCCTTCTCGGCTTCCCCGCTGCCGGCCGCCACTCCTCCTCCCCGCGCCACCACCTCCTCACGGCGTCGCCTCCTCCGCTTAGACGAGTTCCTCCGCCGCCCGACGGTGGGGAATCCAAGGGGGTAGGAAGGACGGTGGCTGTGGCAGCGGGGAGAACCCAAGGAAGGAGAGGAAGAGATGGAAGAAAGATTAGAGAGGAAGAAGGATTAGAGAGGAAGGAGAAGGATCAGGACAAGATTAGGTTTAACAACGTCGTAATGCCATATTTTGGAGAAACGACGCTTTGTAATGGTATGCAGCAGATTTCCGATTAAGTAATGGCATATCTTGGATCCAGCCACTTTATAATGGCATATATCGAATTTTTCCTATATTTTATAGGGCTAGGCGCTGGATCCAAACTCGATGGTAACACAAGACCGGAGTTTTTATAGGTTTAGACCCTTGAGGTGGAGGTAATACCCTAGTTCAATGCTATGAAATTATGACGATGATCTGATGATCGAGGTATCGTATAGTGTTCTCTAGATCTCCCAAACTAGGGTCCCCTGTCCTTCTTATATAGTGGAGGGCAAGGTTACAAAGTAGAGTTCTGATTGGTTATGAGATAAGACTTTTATCCATATCCTTCCTTGCCAAAAACGTAGATATTCGGGATTACAATTATATATTTACCATTTTCCTTGCCGTGTAAGGCAAATAACAGTCCGTGTGGCTTCCATGCGCATGTAGCCGACTCGGCCCATCCCCTGTTGGGTAGCTCTCGTGGTCTGCCATGCAAATACCTGATGCCCACCCATGTATTCCACACATAGCTTTCTGTGGCTATTGCTTGCTCAAAAAAAATCTCATGCACCTATTGTCTTCTAGTTCAACTCTTTATCTGGGTCTTGTTTGTTTCAGATTAATGTAGCGTTGCGTTTTACTGTAGCAAATTTGTGATCCACTCAAAATACATCATAACAAGTTCAAAAAATTATGAAAAAATATTTTACGAACTTTAAGAAGTACTATTTAAACCCCACAAGAATGACTAGGAAACATTACATCATTTGGCTTATACAAAAATAACAAATTTAATTTAATTTAATCTGAAACAAACAAGGCCTCATGCCATAAACAAATTTATACTTCACAATTTGGTCCAAATTAAACCCGACAACACTATAAAAAGTCTATTATACACCTAGATGTGGCTTAGGACAATGGTTTATTGACGTGGCATTTGGTTTTGCCTATGCCACTGCAGTTTAATCTGTGAATTTTAACCCTAAAAATCTAGAAAAAATATAAAAAATTGGTGGATACATATAATAAAAATGTATATTTTAAAACATTTACAAAGTTCAATGGCTGAAGGTATATTTAAAATTAATTCAACTGGTATTTCAATATATTTATTTTAACATTCTAAAGTGAAATTTTCTATTAAAAAATTACGTGACCTTACATACAAAAGTTCTTTCTGTGTTTTTTTAGTACTCCATCTCACAGTGAAAATGGATAACAAGCCATCCAATCATACACACGCCATCCCAATGTGTTCACAAGCAAACGAGATAAATATGGAGACGCTAAAACAAGATGGCATTGGCGCATAAAACATATATAGACCGACGGAACAATAATCATATTCATATATAGCTGGCGCATCACACTAAACATGCATGAAACCAAACCTAAACAAATGCAGCTACATCAGGAGTCCAGAAAGCAACAAACAGTGCACACACATTTTGCAAGTCCATGCTTTTAAGGATGAACTGCCTTGCATCTTGGGATTACGCGCGCATGAACAAACCAAATTAATCACTAATCTAGCATATATATGTAAGCATCACTTTGTTCACCAAAACGTTGTGTACGACAATGCATACATGCTATCTTGCCATGGAATCCATGACGATATTACCCATTACATGCGTGCTTGCTCTCGTCTTCGTCGTCTTCAGTGCGGCTCCCACGATGTGCTACGTCACTGATCACACCGGGACGAGGAGGAGCAGCAGCGTAAACCCTCAGCCCCATGGCGCTGCGCAGACCTACATTGTGCTCGTCGAGCCCCCGCCGCACGCGCACGCCGACGAAGGGGCACACCGCCGGTGGCATGAGTCCTTCCTGCCGGCGGGCGTCTCCGGCGGCGACCGGCGGCGGCGCATCCGCCACTCGTACACCGACGTGCTGTCCGGATTCTCAGCAAGGCTGACGGCCGACGAGCTCGTCGCCGTGTCCAGGAAGCGCGGGTTCGTGCGCGCGTTCCTGGAGCGGCGGGTGCAGCTCATGACGACGCGCACGCCGGGGTTCCTCGGTCTCGGCGCCGGCGCCGGCGAGGGCGCGTGGAGCTCGGCGAGCTACGGCGAGGGCGTGGTCGTCGGGCTGCTCGACACCGGCATCGCCGGCGACCACCCGTCGTTCGGCGGCGACGGCGTGCCGCCGCCACCGGCGAGGTGGAGGGGCGCGTGCGCGCCGCCGGCTAGGTGCAACAACAAGCTCGTCGGCGCGGCGTCGTTCCTCGGGGACGACAACACCACCGGCGATGGCGTCGGGCACGGCACGCACACGGCGGGCACGGCGGCCGGCCGGTTCGTCGGCGGCGCCTCGGCGTTCGGCCTCGGCGAGGGCACCGCCGCCGGGACGGCTCCCGGCGCGCACCTCGCCATGTACAAGGTGTGCGACGGCGAGGGGTGCTTCGAGTCCGACATCCTCGCCGGCATGGACGCCGCCGTGAAGGACGGCGTCGACGTGCTCTCCATCTCCCTCGGGGGCCCCTCCGTGCCGCTGGACAAGGACCCGATCGCCATCGGCGCGTTCGGGGCGCTTTCCAGGGGCGTCGTCGTGGTCTGCGCCGCCGGGAACAGCGGCCCGATGCCATCGACGGTGACCAACGAGGCGCCGTGGATGCTGACGGTGGCGGCGGGCTCGGTGGACCGGAGCTTCCCCGCCGCCGTCCGGCTCGGCGACGGCGAGACGTTCGCCGGCGAGTCGCTCACCCAGGACAAGCGCTTCAGCTCCAAATCCTATCCCCTGTACTACTCCCAAGGCACGAACTACTGCGACTACTTCGACGTCAACATCACCGGCGCGGTGGTGGTGTGCGACACCGAGACGGCGCTGCCGCCGACGAGCTCGGTCGCGGCGGTCAGGGCGGCCGGCGGCGCCGGAGTGGTCTTTGTCAATGAAGCCGACTTCGGGTACACCATCGTCGTGGAGAAGTACTATGGCCTGCCCATGTCGCAGGTGAGCATGGCCGACGGCGCCAAGATCATGGGCTACGCCATGACGGGGTCGCCGTCGCCGCCGTCGGCCGGCCACACGGCCACCATCGTCTTCAACAGCACCGTCGTCGGCGTGAAGCCGGCGCCGGTGGTGGCGGCCTTCTCGTCGCGCGGGCCGAGCGCCGCCTGCCCCGACGTGCCAAAGCCCGACGTGCTGGCGCCGGGGCTCAACATACTCGCCGCGTGGCCGCCGGCGGTGCCGGTCGACGGCGGCGGCGAGTCCTCCAGCTACAACGTCCTCTCCGGCACGTCCATGGCCACGCCGCAAGTCGCCGGCATAGCGGCGCTCGTCAGGAAGGTGCACCCGGGCTGGTCGCCGGCGGCGATCAAGTCGGCCATCATGACGACGGCAAGCGCCGCCGACAATGCCGGGCGGCCAATCATGGACGAGGAGCACCGGGAGGCGGGCTTCTACTCCGCCGGCGCCGGCCACGTGCTTCCGGCGAAGGCCGTCGACCCCGGCCTGGTCTACGACCTCGCCGCCGGCGACTACGGTGGCTACATCTGCGCCATCCTCGGCGAGTCGGCGCTGAGGACCATCGCCGGAAACAGCAGCCTGACGTGCGCGGAGGTGGGAACCATCGCCGGGGCGCAGCTGAACTACCCGGCGATACTGGTGCCGCTGAGGAGGCAGCCGTTCACGGTTCGCCGGACGGCGACGAACGTCGGGCCGGCGAGGTCGAGGTACAGGGCGCACGTCGACGCGCCGAGAGGGCTCGTGGTGAAGGTCGAGCCGGCGGAGCTGGAGTTCAGGAAGGTGATGGAGAGGAAGACGTTCAAGGTCACAGTGAGCGGCAACGGCGGCGGCGGTGCCGGACGGCGGGTTGTGGAGGGGAGCCTACGCTGGGTGTCGCGGCATCACGTTGTGCGGAGCCCGATCGTCGCGGACGCTCGCATTGCGCACAGTTGATTGCGCCGGCGGCTGGGTCAATATGCATAGTAACGTGAAAAGGAGTGCCTAATCTGTGAGATTAAAAAGAGAGAGCATTGTGGTGATGATAGTTTCAGATTTCAAATCTCTATCGTCTATCGTCTCTTCGTCCAATTAAAAAAGAGAGCATTGCGTAGTTGCTGTAGCGCGCCTAATTGCTCTGCATCATCTCCCCTAGGATTGTTTGAGATGGCTGCTGTTCTGTTCTTAGAGAGCTAAAACGAGTGATACATGGAACATGCTGCTCCACTAGGAAAAAATTGACGATTTGCTACTCTCAACGTTGGTTCTCGCTAAGTATGCCACTCTGTGTATATTACACGTGGGATCATCTGTGTATATGATGTTGGATTAAAGTGATATTTTAACGAGAACCAATGTTGAGAGTGGCAAATCGTCAAATCCCCCACTACACTAGAGCGTACAACTAAACCAAAATGTGCGGTGCAGGCCAACTGATAGTGTTTCCTAATCCAGCTTTATGGAAGGAAAAACTGGATCTATATAAGCATGATACATGGGGTCTGAGGCCCAAAGTTTAGCCAAGTGGTGGCTAGAGGTGGTCAGCCTATGAACTTCCTCAGTGACCCAGATGAGAGCCTCAGCTTTCACAGGGTGGATGATGGCGTCCAGCGGCCGGTGCTCATCTTCGCTCCCGACCCTCTTCTCATCCCACTCTTTCAACAGGACGTTGGTGAGGTAATGCAAGGGTTGCTCGTATAACTGCTTCACCGATCTGCCGAGACCAAGCCATGATTTGGAGGGGATCACAGAACAGCGGTGAGCAGGAACAGGAATGTGCGTCATGTACTCTTGGTACATTTTGGCCTTCCTGAGTAGTGTACCTGCATGATTCGGGTACAGAGTAGGAACATGAAATTCTATGGAGACAGGACAATATCTATTTTGTAAAACTGCAGGAGCTAATCCAATGCGTATTCCTAGTGTCCACAGTGGGAGGCGTAGAGCGTATAGGATAAGGATTCAATCAGAGACTTGAGTTTGCGGAGTGATGCAGGACTTCTTAACCCTAGGTACCAGAAATCATGACACTGTAGGTCAAGATTAGCCTCAAGCCTGCAATTCAACCCCCACCTTGAAGATGTCCAGTTCAGTTAACGATCCAAGTTTCTTTTGTGAAGTGGCTTTCCATTTTCCATAAAAAATCAAATCGAAGATTCTTTTCCTAATGAATAGCGCAGCATTGCATGCTTAATTGCAAGAACTGAATTAAGACTTGGCTGGAATGATCATAAAGCATATTAAGTTGCAAAATATATAAAAAAACTCTCGATAGATAAAATATTAAAATCTAAAAGCGCATTTGCATGAATCGATCAATTTACTAAATTAGGTCATGACCAGTAAAACGAGTAATAGTGGCAACCAGGGACTGTTGGAGTCTGATACTGTGAACCTATTTAGCATATACCATAGTCTGTAACAAAACACTTTTATCTTCAATAAAACCAGTGGTTTCCTCTTTTGATGATAGTAGCTAAACCAATTAAAAACCACCAGTTTCAGAGCTCAAACCTCAAGTCCTCAACTATCTAAATAATTCACAGATAAAATTAACATATTGGATAAACAGGTAGTTCCTCAATGACAATTGCAAAAATTCAGGACATACATGGTACTATAAAACATTCATGTACTTCAGCACGATGAAAGTTCACCCAGGGGCATGAACTCTATGGAAAGTACTCAAATACATAGAATATGTATAAAGGAAATTTAGATATGATGACATGTTGCTTAGGTAGGTCCCTGAGCTTCTTGGCAGTGACGGAGCTTAGTGTAGGCTCCACTTATTTTCCTAAACTCAAGGGATTAATATTAAGATATACTACTTAGCTTCTTCTGTGCAATCAAGTTTCTCATGATGCTCCGCCTTTAGTCTTAAGATGATTGTATGGAACAAAGAAGCTAAGTAGTACATCTTAAACAACTACTACTATACAGTACACATGGAACATCTATGCAAGCTCCTTTAACATCTTATTGTATTAATTCCTCTAACATGAATCACACTATCAAAGATGCGAACAAATTCTTGACAATCTTCCAAGAATTGTAAAAGATGGTTTGGAAAAAATTCTCTGGAGGTTATTGGTGAATACAAAACAATGTTGCTTCTTTTCGAAGGTTAAAAGGAGTTCCTGAATACTAAGGTTTTCCCTTTTTAGATAATTGAACAAAAATTCAGCCTATACATGACTAGCATGATGTATACGGCCAAACACTAAGGTTTTCTAGTAGCCTAGATTGACAAGTTTGTCAAGGAGTGAGTATGCTCTGCGAGGCTATTTGGCGCAAGGCGTCGTCTGTATTCAAATGGTAGTTGGGCCGATTAGGCCATGTGAGGTCGTGAATGTGGGCTGGTGATCCAACTGGCGATATGGGTGTTAAGTAAGACTGTTTGCTATTCGAAAAGGGCATGGAATAGAAGAACTGAAATCCATCCCAACCCATCTCTCTCTCGTCCTGTTCTTCCCAACTTTTCCCCAATCTGAATCTCCAATTCCCCTCTCATCTTGTTGATTTCTATATCAGTCTTGTATCCATTACAAAGTTCTGCGTGCCATTTTTTTTAAAAAAAAATAAATAAAACCTACATACTCATAATAAACATTTCACACTTGAAGAACCTCACGAAAATCACTCGTTTCAAATTAACCATAGCGGGTTGGCATCCACATCCTAACATCAAGTGAAACATGAAAGACAGTCTTGACTCAATTGCTCTTGAGGAGCGAATCAAATGAAGGGAACGGATCAATGACATAGGTCTCACCTTCCGATGTCCCAGTGGCTTTATGCGAGTTGGGCAACACAAAGGCGCCGCCACTTCCCCCCTTCACGCCCTCGTCGTCAGAATCCGAGCCCAGGGAGTCGGAGGAGGAGATGTCCAGCGGCGGCGCCGCCCTCTTCATATCTAATCAGTAACCATGGACGAGACGAGGTCAGCGCAACCGCGACGGGGAACCATGGAGACACTAAAGAAAGCGAGGAGTCGGGCTCTCACCTGGATCAAATCAGCAAGAGGAAGAAGCCGCCGACGAGGGCAGCGGTGGACGTCGCGGACGCAGGTCACCGAGACTCTCTATCTCCCCTTCCCAAAAAGGTACCCAGAAAGTACCGGTCTCTGGTACTGAGCGTTTTTTTTTAAAAGGCAGCTATAAGCTTTATATTCATATAGATGACAAAAAATAGAAGTTCAGTATGTAAGAGGGATGGAATGACTGGACTAGTAATAAGGGATCGTGGTACGCCTAATCTCCTTGCCGAAATGTCTCTCCGGATGTTATCCTAAACTTCCTGGAAGGAGAATGCCTTGCTTATGAAGATGCGAGAATTTCTCTCTAGCTAGATATTCCAGATCACATAGATTAGAGCCCACCAGCCTCTTTGAATCTATCCTTTGTCAAAGAAATTACGATAGTGGTTGGAAATGGTTACAATGTCACTCTCCTGATCTCACTGACAACCGATGTTATAGAGATTAGCTAGTCTCTGCCACGTCTATTGGCTAAGTGAATCTGGGATTTATCTTGCAGGTCACACATCATGCAAAGCTGATTATTTGGTCATCCTCTAGCTTGCGGCCTATCAGCCGTTAGGATGGAGCTGTGCATAGTCATCCAAGCAAAGAAACATCATTGCCAAAGCCCGAAAAAAGTGTTGTCGTCGGTTATCGTTCCTGTGAATTGGATCTTGTAAGCTGAGACTACTGAGTATTGACCATTCGGAGTCTATTTCCAAGAGATGGAGTTTTGAGAGATCGGCTGCAAGACAACACTAAGAGTTTGAGCAAGAAGCTTAAAGGATTGCTCTAATTGTTCTCCATTATTGATTTAATGAGCAATCGTCGTCCACCTATTGTCCGTTAACTCTTGTTTGACCGAACCCTTTTTACTTTTAGGGATCAATCTATGGCACTCCGAGGCAATGGCCTTGGTGATAGTCCATCAAGCCAGGAGCTAGTCCAGAATTTGGCCTTTTCTCCATTGCCAAGGTTTAAAATTGTTGATGCGTTAAACGGTGCCTCATCCATGCTGTTGTTGAATGAATGTTAAGTCTTAAACTATTAAGAGTATCCACGATCTATCGTTCTATTTCACTCTTAGCTAACCACTATATTATTTTCTCTAAATTTCTTTTCTAATTTACACTACATTATAAAAAATTCCTTTCATTCATCAGCTACTCTATACAAAGATACAATATTTTAGAGTACCTGATATGGATGCTCAAAATTGAGAAAAATGGTTATTTACCCTTTTAGAGATCCACTTATTTGATATGCACCTTTATACAAAATATGTTGAATACCACTGTCCAGGAGTTTCTTCACCAAATTGTAGTATTGGGTGTTCTCTACTACTCCCCCCGTTTCCATAATACTTATCATTTTGAACATTGACACGGTCTTTGAAACGGAAGTGTATCCTCTGCAATACTGTAGTGGGCAGTCTGCCACTGACATGTGGGCACCACATGGGCCCACCACCCTATGGGCCCACATGCGGAGACAGAATTGCAGTGGGCAGTTACTGCAGAGAATTTACTTCCCTTCGAAATACAACTTAGACCATCAATTACTAACAAAATTTATTTACAAAATTTGGAAAAATATAATATTGTGAAAGTATTTTTGAAGACAAATTTATATGTATGGTTATTATGTACACAATCTAAATAGTTAAAAAGTTTTTTATACATAATGTTTTAAAACTTTGACTCAGCATAAAGCTAAAACAACAGGAGTATTAGGGAACTGAAGGGATTACCTTGTGTAGAGATGTTTCACACGTCACTGTCTAAACCCTGCGTATTCTCTCTAGAATGTCGTGGATAAAAGTTAGGACTGGAGCTTTGTTTGCGCTTCCTAGAAGACAATGTTGGCTCCTTCATGATCAAATATGGCATTGCACGAGCTACGACAGGGATACTCGTTGAAATGGCAGCATCATCGTCATCGTTGTCGGAGTGCGTAGGCACGCCAACGTGACCACCTTCATGACCACCAACACTGATAGGCCCGGTCCTCACTGAACCTACTGAATATCCCATCAAGCTATTTCTCAAATGGTAGTCGTTAACCGTTCTTGAAGGAAGCCACTTCCTTGTTTATCCGAGGATCACATCATTTGATACACTTATGAAAAACGGCCGACTAATTAGCCCAACATCTGGCAAATTTTAAAAACCATTTAGGATCAAAACCGTGGAAAACTGCCGGTTAACCGGCTCCCCGCCTTTCCAGGCTCGGAGGTCTCCACCGGTTTTGTAATCCATGGCTGCAATGACTTGTAAAGTGCCGCTGGAGAGAGAACGGAAAAAACTGCAATTTTTCTAGACAAAGGATGCGATTCATACTATCAAACAATACAATCCCCATCAACAACGTGGTATGAAGAGTGTTACAAAAAACTTGATTCCCCATGCAAATATGTAGTAGCTTCAAACTGAAAAAAAAAACAACAGATTGCTCATACTAGAGTGCTAGATTTCGATATTCTTTGCGCCTCTCCCAAGTCTTCAAGAAATCTGCAGTTCATCAGTGACCATCAATATTAATCAAGCCCAAATTTCATCTAAATTCCAAGCTAATGGTATCATAAGAAACTCTACAAAAACTGCATTAATTATGAAGCGTTGAAAGAAAAACACTGGTGAATAGTGCATACCTCTTTGAGTTTAGAACTACTGAACCTCCAAGAATGAAACGGACTCCAGGATTTGCTGTATTATAAAGGGCTACTGATCTTGCTTCCTCATAAGTTGTCCCTCCAACGATGAATATCACCACATCTTGTGGCCTGTGCAGAAAGTAATATTCTCAGCCATCACTTCTATAAATTAGCCCCATCACATTTCCAAGTTAATATCCCTTTTTGACCAAAAAAGGCAGGGGAAAGGGACATAAAAGTGAATGTATTGATTTGAAAGGAGTTTCTGAATTACACGAATTAGTTTCACAAACACTTGACACAGCACATCATCCAACTAACCTTCCCTGCTGGAAGTGATTGCCAATAAGTGGATAGTCAGCATCTCGTAATCGCCCCTTAACAATTCCTTCCATGGTTTGGACAAGAAGTGGCTGGTGTTGGGTGTATACATTCTCAACACCCTGCGACCAACATGCAGATAAGAAAAACGCTACATATCATGGAGCATAATTGTATAGACAAACTTTTGTACAAACCTTAAGCCCACGAGCCATGTTCCGAGCAATATTTAATAGGTCACGATTCCCATACAGATCACCGGTTCTCTTATCAACACCAGCCTGCTTAAGGAGAAATTGCACAAGCTGCATAGGAAAGTAGTGGACCACAGATTAGACGCATAAAAGCTCTTGTAAAGAAAACCTAGTTACATCTTTTGTTTTCAGTATAAAGGAAAAAAGCAACCACGTGAAAGAGGTCCTAGAAATTGTGTATTTGTTCCTTGAACATTTGTGTGGAAAACTAGAGATGAATTTTAGGACTCAAGCCAAAACAACATACTAGATTAAATTCACCTAACGGACAATTGCAATCTGACTAAAGAAATTATATTTCCTAGAAAATGAGAAATCAAGTGTATCGTGAATGCCAGAGATCTGCTGTATAATGGAGTTCACAAAACAAGGCAGCCATGAGAAGCATTTACAAAACATAGTACGATATAATTGTTACGTGTTCACGTGTTGTACAATAGCGGTGGCAAAATATCAAACATACGTAAACCATCCTTTTCTCGAAAACGCTAATATTCCAAACAAGGTTTAGGTGCCATTCTTTTCGCTTTATATTAACTTATCTTGTCTTCTTATCATTGACTTTGCAGATGGAAAGATAGGGTAGGGTAAGATGAAAAGGACACCTTAGCCTTTAATATTCTCAGGACATTCAATGCACAGGAACTAGATCCAACAGAAGTCAGTGCTTTAGTACATAACGTGGAATCGATGATGCTTATCTAAAGCTGAGCTATAGCCAGCTTCATAGGCCTTATTTTTTTGAGCTGAAAGTTGCTGAAAACTTTAATCTGAAAAGGTTGTGACCCCTTGAAAGACGTTTTAAAAAGTTAAAAAAACATGAAAAAATTATTTCACAAACTCTATAAAGAACTATTTAAAACCCCAAAAAATGACTACAAAGTATTACATCATTTGACTTATACAAAAATAACAAAGTTTTATTTAATTTTATTTAATTTAAGCTGAAACAAACAAGACCATAGTGTACATGCAGGGAGCCCATTGGCTTGCAAGAACAAGATAGTTTCTATGCATGGTAGGCACGGTTCAATGGTACCAACACCATAATTAGTTACACTTTTTATGTTGTGGCAATGAAAACTTGCTTCTCTATAAGAAAAAAGAAAGACAATAACAGAAAAACATAAACAAGAAGGAAAATTAGAGAATAGCACAAGAACTAGTTAACCATGCATACCCCTGACTTGTATTTAGCAGATCGATCGGCCAATTTGTTGAAAAGCTGCATCAACTGAACTGGACTCTCCTTTTCATACCTCAGAGCGTAGAGCATTACAAGTCGTAAACGATCCATGTCAGATACCCTTTCATTGTTTAACAAGGAAGTGACAGCCTGCATACAAACAACAGTTTAACTTCTGCAATAAAAAAACACAAAAAAGTGGAGTAAATCCTACTTGTATTCATCTCAATGAGCATAAAAACTAATGAGCATATGAAATAAATGACTAAACTCGTGAGTGGTGAAGACAAAATAGAAGTGCACTCTTGATTCATGCAGCTAACGGTAGCCAATAAAGAAAAAGTATAGTATATTTCCTTTAAAAAAAATCTCAACTACTTAACCAGTGAATTTCGGCAGCAGAGAATCGAATTTAAGCCAGCAATCAAATACTGTTATGGACATGCAGTACCCTACCCAGTCCTTAGACCCGTAACTAACCAACACATACCACAATATTTGGTATCAAGGCCAGTCACTACCCCTATCATCATGTCAAGCAGCGAGATCAAGAAGATGAGCGCTAAGTCATATTAGAGAGTGGCACAATTTCCAATCATCAATAACCTCTTGACAACCATGACATGTGGCTCGCATGCTTAGAGCAACCAATGTTCAGCAACGACGTTCAGCAACTAGGGTTCCTTCATTGAGCCCCTAGTGTTGGTTCCATTGCTGGCACCAGTGTCAACACCCAGTCCACTGCCACTTCATTGACCAAGCCTCTTCAGCAGCGCTGCCATTGGAATCACCATTTATACATTTGCCAAAGGAGAGCACTGTCATAGTTTCAGAGGCAACTTCTCGTGCCTTTGAAGGTGTGTAGCAATTGCCAAGAGAAGGTCAGCAATATCGTTGCCTCTCCCCCACAACTGCTGAATCTCAAGACAATAAGGATGCTACCGCTACCCACACTGGTTGTTTTACTGTAAGGCGACTACTACGGCATCAAATGACGCTACTATTGCGACGTCAACTAATGATGCATGGGCTACTGTTCACATTTTGGTTCATTGGGTTCTTTGGCCCTCGTCTACATAACGCAACAACATCATCATGTCCTCTTATCAACTCTGGGCTACCAACTGTTGCCATTTCTGGAACTCATGGACATGAGCCACACCCACCATGCTTATCTTCGGCATGTAACTGTGTAAGAATAAAATTATTGGCAAACATAACACAATGCAAGATAAAATACACCTTTAAGCGTGCCTTAGACACACATGACCAACGTGATTCTACAAGATTAGTAGAATGGGTTCGTTCAATACACTGAGAAGGAGATCATAGGCCTCAATTTTCTTCCAAATTCATGGAATGAACAAAAATGAGAGAAAAAAACTGCGGAATAGACCACAAGGCACTAAAGATACAGAAAGAAATATTGTCAGAAATAATAATCAACCGTGAGCGATTAAGTGCACTGAATTCAAATATTTTTAAGCTATTAGAGCGAACCCATGTATTCAATTTAAAAATAAAAACCGTCATCTGCTACAAAAACAAATGAACAGCATGTGCTTCTCTTCAGCTTATTTACTTATCTACTTATCTCTGAATCGAAAAGTCAAATATTTTGACTTCTATGGTCCTTTTTTTCTAGCTCGAACCCACATCTTAGAGCTCTAAGATTAGAATCAAACAAAGTTCATTTGACTTTCCAAACTACCTTGGGAAGCTCTTGAACTTCAGCTTATAAACAAATAAGACAAGGAAATAAGGTAAGCTGAAGAGAAGGACCCCTAATACCATTGTACATGGACAAAACTGAAAATAGGATGTACAAAAGAACAAGACCACAAGTGCATGAAATATTTCCTGTGCATCAAATGAATACCTGAAATGCTGCTGCTTGTCCACTTGTACATGCCAACTCTTGTTCCGTCTGCGAAACTTGCATAAGCTTCCTTTCTTCCACAATTCTGCTCATCTCACTTACTAAAGCGACATGTTTTGTTACATTTCCATGTGTCTTCCGGTATTCAGGGTAGCTGCTCACAAATTTAGCCATATCACCTAGCAAATCAGACATTCAGTGCTTAGTACAAACCACAGCAGCACAGCACTATATTTTTGCAAAATGCTATCAACGTGATGTTTGACAATCATAAATATCTTCCCCTCCTATTACCTTGTTGGGAAAAGTCTATTTTACCCCCCCCCCCAAAAAAAAAAAAAAAACACCCTCAACTCCAAGACCGGCTATTTGACACCCCTGAAATCTAAAAACCAGCTACATTACACCACCTCGCCAACTAAAAGCGGTTTCACTGACATGGCAGGCTGGCAGCTGACGTCACATGAAAAAAAATAGGATCAATTAGATCTGCGCCACTGCTCACTTTCGCATTGAGAGAACTACCATTGCTCATTAATGTGTGCGAAAAATGTCATTGCTCAGTCAAAAGAATTGGATCCATGCGATTTTGTGCATCCAGCATTTTTCCAACTAGGACACGGATTTGACATTTTCTTGACCATTTTACCCATCTCTTTCTCCTTCCGCACTCTCTAGTTCCTCTCTAGCTCGCCTGAGCACCATGATACTCTGTCATTGCTACCGTCACCACTAATCTCCCTACAGACAATCAAACGGTCGTCCGAAAGGCAGCCACTAAACTTTTTAAACAAGTGAAACAATTATGCGAGATTTCCTTGTTTTGCCGTAATTGTGAATGCTTAGAGAAAACTAGGACCAAACATTCAAAAAGCCAAATTTCCTAATCCCACATCTCAAAACTGTTTTGAGTTGCTATGCTCCAAGCTATATCTCGTCAGGTGACAACGATTCGAGCTACGATTTAACCACAGAGATACCGGGTGCTCAACACAAACTCACCATCCAAAAGGTGCTGACCGAGGCTGTGTGATATCGAGGTCTAACACCTCCGGTATTTCAGAAGCAATGCGGGAAACCCATCACCTCTGCAGAATCAAGTGGCAACCTGGTGTAGGCAACGGATTTGAGCAGCCACCAGTGCCAGTCATGAGGCCATGCTTGACCCCACCGGCCCTAACACCTTCGTCTGCATGAATACCACCGTCTTGACTCCTCTCAACCAATACCGATACTGCAGGAATAAGGCAGATGGATTAATGGCGGTGGCGGTGAGGCAGCGTGCGCAAGGAGGCAAACAAGGTGATGCCTCGCGCAATGATGGGGTATCGGAGCCATTCATGGTGGTGCTGCTAGGTAGTACGTGGGCGGGTTCGAGGGGGTGGGCATGCTGCATGCTGGTGGACATCGAGGGAAGCTTAGTCCCTCGACATAGGCGTTGAGCACGAACCTGGCCATGACCTTGTGGTGAACACCGGCTAAGTTTGTCCAGAATAGAGGGGAGAAATTGGGGGAGACAGTGGAGAGGTGAACAAGAAAGGAGGCAAGGGCATTTTCATCCGAAAAATAGGTCACACCCTCGTTCAACGTGCAAAGGTGCTTTGAGATCAGTATAATGGCATGGATCCAATTTTCGCATTTGAGCAATGGCGTTTTTCACAAACAATAATGAGAGCGGTGGCAGCTCTCTCAATTCAAAAGTAAGCAGTGGCATGTATCTAATTAGCCTAAAAAAATTCTATAAACTATTACTCAAATATTAAAAATAGCAATGTTTCTCTAAAAAATCTGAAATTTATTGTAGAATTATTTGAGCACATTGTGGATCTAAATAAATAATTCAAATTTTTTGGAGTTGGTTTGCTATTTTTCTCATCAGAATTATAATTTTTATTTACGTGTTGATTCTACATACATCATTAACGATTACACAATACATGAGAATAATTTATTTAGATCCAGAATATTCTCGATTCATGTTATAAAAAATTCACAGCTATTGGAATGCATTTTATTTTTTAATCTTTGAATTATTGTTCTTAGAACTTTGTTTATTTTAAATAAATAACCCGGGACTAGATAATACATGACAATAATTTATTTAGATCTATAACGTTCTTAGTAATTGTACAAAAAATCATATATTTTTTAGCATGTTTGACATTTCATTTGAATTATAGTTTCTAGAATATTTTTTTCATGCCATGGCAACGAAAGCACTTTTGTTTTGGCAAAGGGGGTAATCTAGCAGGTTTTAAGATTTCAGGGATGTTTAACAAACGGATTTGACTTTGCTTAAAGTTTAGTGGGGTAAAAAAAACTTTTTCCCTTGTCACATCCCAAACTTTGTTACTGCTATTTCCATTCCACCAGCAACCCCTCCTGTATTTACCTAATTTATGCTATATTTGGTGTCAATTATCATTATCCCCATAACAACTATTAGATAGGATACACCATCCATTTGTGCTTTAGATTTGCGCAACGCTGAAAGGGACAAGCATAAGCAGTTCCCCCACTAGAGCTTTATTATATTTGATATTTTTAACTGCTGCAATTTTTGGCAAAAGAAAGCTCCTTTTGTTGAGAACGCACATGCTTCAAAATCCAAATGTTCAAGTGGCATGGGCTATGGCCCATGGGCTCAGCCAGCATAACATAACAACAATCCATTACTTTTACAGAAACAATGAAAGACAAAAGTCCAAATTACCTATACTTTGAATATTCTGGCTGCTTTTTGAAAGATGCTGAAAGTCATCTACCATTCTTTTGATATTCATACCAAGGTCCCCAAAATTCTCGAACATGTTAGCTCTAAAAAAATCATCCTGTACCGATGATACAACCACCTCCTGCACAAGTGTATTTCACATGGATCAACACTAAACAAAGACTTCATGCATTACGAGCATAAACAGATGAAATTTATCATATATCAACCTGCTGGTCTTTAGGGATATTAGCAAATCCCCTAAGATCAACTTTATTATTCTCAATTCCAATAAGCTCATGAACCATGGCCTGCATATCCAAAATTGCGAGAATATTAACAGAAAAGTACATTTGAAACATGAAAACAAATTTTGTTTTTTTAGATTACCTGATATGTCCATTGGTTAAGTAATGGGGTAACAGGATCATCCCTTCTGTCAATAACCAACAACAAGGAAGAGTTCTCAGTTCGTCTAAAGTCAAACAAACCACTTTCTTGCTCATACATCAATCTCTGCATATTTCAAATTGTAAGTTCTTCAGACAAGTTTTGTATTGGTCAGTATGCCGAATAGATGCCACAATGTTTGTCATGATAGTTTTTTCTAATGAAAACAGGGATAGCTGTGAGCCTATGACAACTGACACATACCCATTTTAGCAACATACAAGGTTTCTTAGCCTTCCTCTACTTCTACAAATAGCACTCCTTCCCATCACTACTTGTGGATGAGAAGAGGATGGTAAAAATGTATTTGCTACATGCATAAAATAAACACTTGTACCCATGGCTCTTACCAAGATAACATACAGAAATTAATCAATTACTTAAATCAATACTAAAGTACCAAGCAATAAAAAATAAGCACAAAACTACAGATTTTTTATATTTATATACCACTCCGCCCTTTTACATTAGAAAAATACATATATACCATTTTGGGTCTATTCATCTATTGCTCTATGCCGTCTTCTAGAGTGTTGGCTCAACAGGTAAAAGTCATACACACTACCAAGTGATTCTCTGAGATAATATTAACAGTCAGTTCACAAACTGCATTAACAATCCTTCTACTGCTCATCCAAGAAAAAACATGTTGCAGCATCCAAAAAAACATTGGATTATTCACAATATATCTCATGTTCAGCAACACACTGTTGACAAAAACTAGTGTGCCTGCCATCAAGCACATAAAGTACATAAAAGAGTTGTACTGCACGTTAAGCACACAAGTACATAAAAGAGTTGTACTGCACAGAGATCCATTGATGACTAGCTTGCAGTGGGAAGTCTGATAAACACAACACGTTCAGGTGCATGTGTCAATAAGGAGGGTGTAGGTGATGTCAGAATGTGCCATATGAAGAAGTTAGGGATAGCACAACTAGTATGAATAGGAAACATGATTCCTCTGTACGAAGCAGTTATGAATAGTATAATCAGGAGGAATAGGAGGTAAAATTTCAGTGACAGGATTGACTAGTATATGGACATAAACTGCAAACATTTTAATTTCTTAGTAATTGAGTACCCAAATATATGCCAGGGTCTCAAAAATATAAGAGTTAAGGTTTTGGGGTGGCATTTCAGAAAGTTTAAGTCTGGAGTGGTGGCATGTATACAATTCTCTAAAGTCTAAGAAATGAACATAATAAATTAAAATTCTTAAACTTAATGAATGATGATATATGTTGATAGGATCCAGAATAGTAATGTTTAGTGTGGGCAGAGGACCCACCGCAGTATCTTGTGCAATCCTTCTTGCAACATCTGATGTCCCTTGGTATCTAATAACAGGACGACGCTTGAGAGCCAGGAAGACAGAAGCAATGCCGTCAACAGCCCGATCACAGAAGTTTTGCATACTAGGAGGATCTACCACCGCTGGTAGCATGTAGATGTGGTTTAGATTTTGGTTCAGAGTAAAATGGTAGGGATCAATGGCACAAAAGTCAGCATAGAATTCCTGCAAAAACGGAACAGCACATATGTACCAATTCCATTATCACTCTCGATCCTCAAACACTTCATTTCAATAAGTGCGTACAGCGTACACTTACCTGAACTTGCTGCACAACCTCCTGCTCATCAGAATCAGCTAGCACCTGAATCTGTGGAACCTTCAATATATTGGAGAAGACTGAAACGGAACAAACAATTAAATTACCTACAAGACTACGACGGCTAATTTATCTAGCTGAATTGTCTACAAAATTATAGCGGCTAAATTATCTACAAAATTGTCTACACCTCTTTCCCTACCCTACCGATTCTTCAGATTTCTCACGACAAACGCAAATAAGATGCGATTGAAAGAAATAACCAGCCCTCGACTGGATTGTCACGAATGGGGAATTGATCACGCACAGAGGTGGTACTCGGCGAATCGCGGCGCGGCGAGGTGCCGGCGGAGCTTCTGGACGTTGTCGGAGGACGGTCGGAGGAAGTACACGGCCTTGAGGTGCGCCATGGCCTCTTTGGAGCTCGAAGCGTTGTCGACCGTCTCCACGAGGAACACCTCCTTCCGCAGCAGATCCGACTGGCTGTACACCACGCTCACCACCCCGACCTGGAACGAGCCCGCGGATCTGGTCAGGGAAGATCCGGCCTCTCCAATAGAAACGAGGGCTGCATAGGTATAGGCTTTGTGGGGGCGGGGGCGTACGGTGTGGGGGTCGAGGACGAGGACTTTCATGCCGGAGATGTCATGGAGCATGCGGTCGATGTAGTCGCGGACGAGAGGGATGAGCACCATCGCCGACGCGGTTGTTTGGGTTGCTCTGGTGGAGAATAGCAGTTCGCCGGCGGCAAGGTGTCGCCGGAGATGGAACAGAGAGAGTCGGGGAACGATTGGCAAGATGCGTGGGTGGGTGGCCTGGCTGAGTTGAGCTCGAGTTCGATCGGCTCGGGCCAGGTTCGAAATGCGCTCGAAAGGCCGGGTTCTTTTTAGTTTAAATTAAATTAGATTAAATTAAAATTTATTTTTTTATAAACGATATAGTATTTGTAGTTATTTTTGTGAGGTTTTAAATAGTATTTTTAGAAAGTACTAAAGTATCTTTTTTCTTCATTTTTTGAACTCTCCGAAACTTTTCGCGAGCGGTCATAACTTTTTCAGATTAAAATTTTCGACAACTTTAAACTGAAAAGAACAAGGTCAAAAAATGATGCAGCTCTAGAGATCGGCTAAGTTTATTTATTTTCTTTTTTTTAAAAAAAAAGGGATCGGCATTGAAAGGATACGGTTCTTTTATGATGATGGCGTGCTGTAAAAAAAATAAGAAAAATTAGCAGAGTAAACTGAGATTGGTGAAAACTAAATAGAAAAATGTTGGACAGATATTGCAACAGAAGACAGAACACAACACAAGTTGATTTCGGCTTTGGTCAACTACACTCTACACAATACATTTAATTGTTTCTTTACTTCCTTTTAATATATGACATTGCTGATAATGAAATTAAATAATTACCTCAAAAAAATCTACCCTAGGGTACGCAGACATTTGAGGGTGTGTTTGGTTTCGAACTATTTGTAATCATTCTGATGAATTATTCATGATAATCCCACCGCGTGACCACCAAATCATTGGCAAAATATACTGCCTTGATCAGCCTCACCAAGATTTTCTACAAATTCTAGAGCAGTGCAGGACAGAAAAAATCACCAATAATCCCCACAAGAACACTTTCCATCCTTGAAATGATGGAACCTGTTTGTATCTCTAACAGATATCACCCTTCCCTCAAAACGTGATATGAACTTCATTGCTTCGTGGCAGTCGCCACAAATCCGGAGGTTCTTTATCACCCGAAGGGGTGTTCCTGGGCTTGTGCTTATGAGGCCCAATGCAACAGCCAGCTTCTCGCTGTGCGCAGAGAGGACATCATCTTTTTCTTGCTCTTCCAGGTCATGTAGGACAAAATCTGTGCTCGGTGCAAAGCCCAGCCTCCGCATCTCAATAGTAAGCTGCTTCAGTTTCTCCATGATATCAGTCATCATGGGGTGTAAGTTGTCCCCAGCCAACAACACATGAACCTTGTTCTTAATCTCTATCCAGCTACATCCTTTTTCTTTCTTCAAACCTACATTCTTCATCGTGTCCCTCACCCTATTGACCCCATCCCACATTTTCTTAGAGGCAAAAATGTTTGAAAGAAGGACATAGTTACCGGCATTATCTGGCTCTAATTGAAACAACCGTTCTGCTGCAACCTCACCCAGGTCCACATTGCCATGAACCCTGCAGGAGCCCAGTAATGACCCCCAAATACAACCGTCTGGCTCATATGGCATCTCATTTATCAGATCATATGCCTCATCAAGCTTGCCAGCCCGCCCAAGCAGAGTAACCATACATGCATAATGCTCCATACTGGGGGAAATGCCATGCTCTTGCTGCATTTCATTAAAGTAGCAACGCCCCTGATCTGTCAAGCCCGCTTGGCTGCAGGCACCAAGGACACAGGTGAAGGTGACTTGGTCAGGCTTCTGTCCACATCTTTGCATGGAAACAAATAACCCCACAGCGTTTTCTGCCTCCCCATGCATAGCATAACCACCAATCATCGCATTCCATGACACCACATTCCTGGATGGCATTGCATCAAAAATCATTCTCGCATCCCTCACCCTGCCACACTTTGCATACATGTCCACCAATGCACTGCTCACGTAAACTTCATGATGGAATCCCTTCCTAAGAGAGAAACAGTGCGCTGATCGCCCATGCGTAAGAGCTGCAACATTGGCAAATGCTGGCAGCACACAAGGTATCGTGACTGAATTCGGCTCGATCCCCTCTGACTGCATCTCTCTGAAAAGATCCAAAGCTTCCAAATCTCTCCCATTCTGCACGCAGCAAGAAACAATCGAGGTCCAGGACACGACATTCAACTGAATTCCTCTGCCAACAAACTCCCTGAATATCCTTAACGCCTCGGAGGCTTGAGCGTTCCGCGAGAGCCCCGTGATGAGCGCATTGCAAGAAGCAACGTCCATATGGCTGGATTCGTCAAACACCTGAGTAATCTCATCAGCCCTCCGACACTTCCCATACATATCGATGAGCGAGGTAACAACACAAACATCCAACCTGAACCCTGCTTTCACCACGTAACCATGCACCTGCTCTCCAACCGAGACCACTCCGACCTCCCCAACCGCAGACAGCGCACACGAGAGTCCGGTGGCATCCAGCAAGAACCCTTCCCCGTGCATCCTCGCGAGCGCCGTGACCGCATCCCAAGCGCGCCCGCTCCGGTTAAGCCCGGACACCAGCCCGTTCCAGGTGATCACATTCGGCTCGACGCCGCCGCCTCGCATCCGCTCGAGGAGGCCCCACGCGCCCTGCACGTCCCCGCGGGCGGCGTACCCGGCGATGAGAGCGCTCCAGCTGATGACATCCTTGTGGGGCATTCCGTCGAACACCCGGCAGGCGTCGCCGGTGGCGCCGAGGCGCACATAGGAATGGAGGAGCGAGGAGGCGACGAAAGGGTCCCCAGCGACGCCGGCAACGGCGGCGGCCGCGTGGAGCGCGCGGGCGAGGGGCAGCGCGGGGCATGACTTGAGCGCCGAGGGCAGGAGGCGCGGGTCAGGGGGGAAGGAGACGTGGCGGAGGAAGTGGAGGAAGGCGTCCGAGCGGGACATGGCCGCGTTGCCGCATTGGCTTTGGTTATTCGTTTTCGCGATTTCACGTGATCTGTGCGCATCTGACCGTTCGTTATAAAATCCAACGTCCGGGATGAGCTCGCAAGTTTTTTTTTTTTTTTGACGCCAGCTTGCAAGTTTGGAGTGCTTAAAGAAACCGGTATATGGCCAGGTAGGAGGCGGCCATACCTCCTTGTAGATAACTAGCTGAATAAGCGGGCCTATGGCCCGCCGGTTTGGAGGTTGATTATTGTTTTGATGCCAAGCAACTTTTTTCCCTCCAGGAATGGTTACCCTTAGCGCTGCCACTAATCTGGCCAGTTGTATTGTTTTGACAAAATGCACCATATGAAAGGTGGTTAATCAACAAACTATAGGGTGCACGAAGTGCACCAAATGCTCTAGCCGTGATATGCTAACAATGCCGATAAAGAAATATAGCACATCAATTTTATATTTCAGATATAAACTCAGATCCGTTCCCACAGACTATATTTGAAGCCTCTTGCCAAATGAAATCTTAACTAATTCTATAATAAGGCAGCGCACTACGAAGAAAACTAAGAAACCAGAATACCAGATGCTAGTACTGCCAACTAAACAACCTCCAAATTTTGGGCGAAATAAACAATTGGATTGACAATGGAATCTAACCTTCTGTTTTAAATTTTATGCACCCCATGCACAATTCTTTGCTAATGTTACAAATGACAACAGATATCCATGTCTTGAGGTCTCTTAGCCTGTCCTCCCAAAATGTACCGACCACTGAGATCGGCAACAACTACAAAAACACCATACTGAACAGAAAACGGACCAGAAAGCTACATACCACGATCAAGGTTAATGATGGAATTGCTTGCTCGCACTTCCACGAATTAACAAAGAAAACAGCAGCCAAACATTAAGAGTTCAGCTCCAAAATTTGAGCACAGCAATTGAATAAACTGGCATCCCCCCTAAAGCACCAATTGAACATAGAGAAACAGGTAGACCAGGAAAGGTCTCCCCATTTTAGCATCACTCGAGATGGTTGAGGTTGTTGCCTTCACAATGCAGGACAATCACATCAACTTTCCCATTATCCTTGCCAAGCAAAAATGTTCGTATAACTTCGTATAATGTATGCTATACGAAGTTATTACGTTTTGATGCCAAGCAACTTTTTTCCCTCCAGGAATGGTTACCCTTAGTGCTGCCACTAATCTGGCCAGTTGTATTGTTTTGACAAAATGCACCATATGAAAGGTGGTTAATCAACAAACTATAGGGTGCACGAAATGCACCAAATGCTCTAGCCGTGATATGCTAACAATGCCGATAAAGAAATATAGCACATCAATTTTATATTTCAGATATAAACTCAGATCCGTTCCCACAGACTATATTTGAAGCCTCTTGCCAAATGAAATCTTAACTAATTCTATAATAAGGCAGCGCACTACGAAGAAAACTAAGAAACCAGAATACCAGATGCTAGTACTGCCAACTAAACAACCTCCAAATTTTGGGCGAAATAAACAATTGGATCGACAATGGAATCTAACCTTCTGTTTTAAATTTTATGCACCCCATGCACAATTCTTTGCTAATGTTACAAATGACAACAGATATCCTCGTATAACTTCGTATAATGTATGCTATACGAAGTTATTACGCCGTTTTCTCTCGATTTCTCGAATTCCCACCTAGCGCGCGTGGAAACAGTCGTTGGAGCTACCCTCGTCGAGAACTACGGAAGGAAAGGGATCTCCTATCCCACGAGTATCCCAACCGTGAAGGGAAACCGTTGGATGGGCCGGCTTAGTTCGCGTTAGGGTATTTTCTTGTCGCGATGGGAATTTGGGTAGGGATGGGATGCCCTTGGAAAAAAGTTGCAAAAATTCTTTGTTTGACGTTCAAATAATTGATTTTTTTTTTCAGAAAAATTATGCTTGGATAATTGGAAATAACTTATATATGTTGATTTTTGGCCTTCTCAGCCTCTTCCCTATGCAAATTTAAATCATTTAAGTTTACCTTGGTAAATGTTGTTTAGATATACTAGTATTGTTATATTAGTTAGCAACATGTACATTAAGAGATGCTGGATTATGTTTAAGATATCTTTTTTGCACATAAGTGTCAGCAACACATAATATATGATGCAGTATATTCTCCCTGCAACACAATTTTTATGTGATGCAGGTATGTGTTATAGTAGATAGTCATCGTGTGTTTTCAAGCAACACAACCGGTATGTGATGCGAAGGGTGTGTTGCTATAGCCTAGTC
>SPJY01031644.1:596091-618542 GCA_005191435.1 Raddia distichophylla
CCTTTTTCTAAATTGGTTTTTAAATGAGGAATCTACCATATAATCAGTCCCTTCGCACGCTCATAACCGTGAGCACGGCTATCATGACAGTTTTAACTCTGCAGAGTGGGTACGCCTTACCCTCGAGAGGCTACGCACCCAGACGATGTTTCGCCACAAGACCGTCAACCACGAGGGCCAACGATCGGGCCCGTCCCATACCGGGGCTCGAGGTCGTACTGTAATGGCTCAGTTCATAGGATCATAGGATGAGCAGTCCTTAGACTAGGGGAGAGTTAATATTTTAGCCCAGTTTCAAACCCAGTGCCCACTGCACCAACCGACAAAATATCTCCCTAGTTGGAAAGGTTTTGGGGTAAGAGGAAAATCATTTCCTATTAAGCATTACCCTTGATGCGCTAAATCATTTCCTATTAAGCATCACCCTTGATGCGCTATCTTTAAATCACCATTTCCTAATCATTTTTCAACAATAATCTCATTTCACACAAACGATTGAATCATTCCGCATAAAGAATTTTTAAGCATTTATCCTACTACAACAAGGTATTTAAATATGAGCAATCCATATTTTTAGCCTTAGATTTAATCCTACCATATTTCTTACCTTTCTATTCGGCATGATAACTAAGTCTAGGAAATACGGCATTTATCACTTTTAAACTAGCATGCATATTTTCAAGTCTAGTAAATATTTTCTAAATAACCGAAAATGGCTTCACGATATGATCAAAGGGGGACTTGCCTTGATTGGTTCCGGGGAAAGCGAAGGGGACGTCGTCGATCGGGTCTTCGGAAGCTTGACCTCCTAAACGCGCACACACATATGCAAGGCAATACAACACACATAAGAAACATTTCATGACTTGCTGCTTTTTAGAAATAATGCAGAAATCTTGATTTCCATGCATTGCTATTTGGGAAAAACATGGATATGATTTATGCACATGAAATGATGCCATGCCCAAGTTACTTATTTATCCAAAATAAATGCTAAATGGAGACATGCATTTAAATGAGTTTTTCTTAGGTCCAGCAATTCAGAAAGTATTTTATCTTCATTTAAAATAAATATCATGACCACTTTTCAATTTTTATATGCACATGAAATAATGCACCTTACTAGGTTATTTATTTAGCTAGAAATGGTGCTACATGCATAACATGCCTATATATATTTTATTTTGAGAGATGGGGGTTTTTATAAATTTAATAAAATTTATTTTACATTTTTATGAATTAATATGAATTAGATATGAATTCTAGGGTGCTTATTGGAAATTAAAAGGGATTTAATTGAATTTTTCAGCTGAACCGGCTTAATGGGCCAAAAGCGGCCCACTTGGCTCGCTGCGCTCCCCAGGCGACCTGCTTGCGGGCTCGCTGGCTGACCGGTCGGCCCCACCTGTCGGTCACCCAGGCAGAGCCCGCGGCGACTCGGGTGGCGGCGCCGGCGAGTCAGCGAACTATCCGGCGAGGCGAGCGGCTCGGGAGGAAGGTAGTGAAGAGGGGAGTCGATTGGTAGGGTTGCCAACGGGGATTACCGAGGGAGATGTGGCCGGTGGCGCGATTGGCGGCGGGAGGAAATCGGTGTCGCCGGCGAGAAGGTTCCGGCGGCGGGGAGGTGCAATTGGCCGAGGGGAAATGCTTAGGAGGACTCCCCGATGCTCAAGGGAGATGCTGGGGTCTTGGGAAGGTCGGAACCGGCGCGGTCGTGGTCGTCTTCGTCAACTCCGGCGAGAGGGGCGTACCGCGGCGGAGGGGCTTTTATAGGCAGCGTGATAAGGCGGCGTTAAAGAGGTAGTTGGAAGTTGGCACAGGGACCTTGAGCCAGCGAAGTCTCGCGGCGCAGAGCGGCGGCGACCTTAGTGCCAGGGCGAGGTCAAGTCCGGCGACGTGCGGGTCTCGGAGTCGACCGGTGACAAGACGGAAGAGGCAGAGATAAGAGGGTACGGAGGAGACGATCGGGCGAAAGATAGCGTGGAGAAACGAGCCAGCGCGACCTCGGGACGGAGGCCGAACAGCGGCGACGACCGGCGAGCAAGGGCGACGCAGGGGAGCAGGGGAGGAAGGAGGAAGAAGGCGCTGACAGATGGTCCCGCTGAGCAGAGAGAGGAAAGGATAGGTGAGGCTGACTGGTGGGACCCGCTGAGCAGAGGCTTGCTGTGACGCGGCTGACAAGGCGGCCCACCTGGCGACGGCACCACGCGGAAGGAGCTGGGCTGCGCTGGAGTGGGCCTGGCGCGGCTCTCGCGGCCCAGCGGAGCGGGGAAAAAAAGGAAAGGGAGAAGGCCGGCTGCGGCTCGGCCCAAACAGCGAGGAGAGAGGAGGGAAAGAAGAGGAAGAGAGGAGCGGGCCGAGAGAAAATAAAACCCTTTTGATTTTCTTTTCTGATTTCCAAAGACACTTTATTTTCAAATAACCTTTTTACATATAATAATACTTTTAGAAAATATTATTTTGCTTTCCCCAACAATTATTGATATAATTCCAAATAACCTCACATGGAATAATTGTTTTAAGAAAATATTAATTTAAACAAATTAACACATTTCCCCCCCAAAGGCATAGACTTAAAAAGTTTAAATTATTTTTCTAATTTAGATGCATTGCATGCAATGATGATGACATGATGCCATTTAAATAAATGATTTAACATTTTAAATTATGCATTTGAGAAATTATTAACGTGCCAAATTGGTTTTAAAAATTTGGGATGTTACATTGGATTAGTATGGGAATGGTCATGGTTCATTTTCAAGCATAGGGTTGCTCATGTTGTTGGTATAAAGACAGGGAGCTCTATGGATAGGAAGTCCAATGTATGATATGATGAAATCTGGAATTTATGGATGATTATGAGAAAACAATGATGATTATGATGTGGTTATAAAATGTTTTTGTTAAGTGAAATTTACAGTGTACTTATTTTTACCGTGTCCACCTACCTTGCCCGCCTCCTATTCCGATGGTTCCTCCACCTCCTTGTACTCATTGTCCTCCTCCAGCTCATCAACGGCATCGTAGCACACACCGAAGCTTCCGAGGACATAGGCGACAACGTGGACCGCTAGCACCGCCGTTTGGGCCCTGCTCCTCCTTATAATGCTTCTCATTTGAGAACTTTGGTTGTTGGGCCCCTCGCTTATAATAGGGTTGCTCATGTTGTTGATATAAAGACAGAGAGCTCTATGGATAGAAAGTCCAATGTATGATATGATGAAATCTGGAATTTATGGATGATCATGAGAAAATAATGATAATTATGATGTGGTTATAAAATGTTTTTCTTAAATGAAATTTATAGTGTACTTATTTTTGCGTCTTGCAAATGTTTATTTATGCTGAAAATAACTTTATAGCCTTCCTTTGTTACATGCCTCACATACTTGTGTGAATACCTTCTGTACTCAACGATGTTGCTTCAATTTCAGGCGAAGGTGATCCCACACTTGAACACTATTATCAAGTGTGGTATACAGAGCCAATTAGTTGCCCCGGGGTTTTGAGCATACACGCTGGCTTTCCTTTCAGCTTTGATTATAATAAATCTTCTGCTATGATATTGGCCTAATGTTCCGTCGCCGAATACTCTGTTGAAATTGGTGCATGGATAACACTCCATAGCACTTTGCTATATGTAAATTATGTTCTATTTGTTTGTGATGTGATATCAATCTTTGTGACGGTATGTGCGTGATGGTGCTTGATTTTAGGAGCTATTATAGAATATATATCCAGACACCTCGATTTACCTTTTTCAATTAAGGATACTCGCTTAGTTGCTATTGGGCAACCAACGAGTAATCTCGCCATTGAATCAAATATAAATTTAGCAGGGCCTCTACACACATTGGTTCAAGATACTGTCATCGAGGGGTGAGGGGTTTGCGCAACCAAATACTTTGGAGGAATGTTTAAAAAACTTTCGAGGAAATGACTAGGCCCTGTTCTTTTGAGCTGATCTGAACGGCTGAACAGCTGAACGGCTGAAATGACTGAATTTCGATAGCTTCTGAAGATAGCCTCGAGGTTCGGATCCATTTCGTTTGGCTTGCTTTTTAAAGCGTTAAGAACCACATTCAGAACAGCGAAAAAACGAACCCAAAAAACACAAAGCATATGTCTTTTTAAAAACGTAAATAAGTCGTTAAGCTGTTAAGCCGTTAAGCTGAAAAGAACAGGGCCTAAATAGTGTAGAAGAGATTTAGAAGAAATTGAATGAATACTTTGATTTTTGTTCAAGAAAAACATCAAACACTCCAAACACATCATTGTTACACTATTTTTGGAATTTTCTATCTATTTATTATTTAGATTTTTTCCAGTTTGAAGTGACTTGAAAACCATTGTAAACAATATTTTAACTCCTTCCTAGGCCAGTAAACGAAGTGGTTGTGGTGGATCGGCATCGGCGAGAGTCGGTGGTGTACGTCTATCGTCGTACAAGCATAGCAACACGGTCTTGATTGTTTTCTAGCAAATAAAAACCTCACCATGCGAGCCCCACGGAAGATGTTGCTGAGCTTTAGCATAGGCTTTGGTTGGGGCGGCGACAACGTTGTTCGTCTTCAATCTTCATACGGGTTCATGCATGCGGCAGCGGAGTCAAGGTGCTTCAAGCCTTCAAGCTTCGGGTTGGAGCAGGTTTTTGATTTGACCTTTTGGATTTAACCAAGGTAGAATTTTGGTATTGGAAAAGGGGAGAAGACTCCTCTCATATGTTTGTGTTATGATTCTTTTCTATGCCCGTGGCCTCGAAGAGATGGTGATAGATTTCGCATTGCTCCTTTAATCTGATCTTCTTCGACCTCGAGTCAGATCTACAAGTTGTCTTGCCTAATCTGGCTCCTATATGTGGACGACACAGGAGGAAGCAGTGTTGGTGGCAGTGCTAGATTTCGGCAATGTTTTCACCGATGTTGACGGGATTAGAAACAACCGTGAATATTTTGGTCTTTTTATATTTGAACTCTTAAAAATTGACTTTGTAGTTTTATTATCGGATAGGAGTCTTTGCGTAAAAGTATCTACATGAAGCCATAATTTATTCCTTTTCTCGGAAAAAATTCGGGCCAAGCAACCAGGCCGGAGCCAGTAACCAGTAACATTGCTGTCAGATGTTAGGCCCATCTTCTTCAATTATTAAACCACATAACTACTGGTCCGTATTTATGTCGATCAGCTACAACGATCGATGTCAAAGAATGTGGACCACATAGTTGATGAAGGCTTAAATTTAAATTAAAGGAAACCGCTAAAAATTTATTGTTTTAAAAAAGTTAGGCTTTATAATATTATATATAGATTTTTTGATTAAAAAAATAGTAGTTCTTCTCACAAAGCTACTAAAAACCAACTTTTAAACACAAGTTTCTCTATCAAAATTAAGGGCTCACAAAATTTTCTAATTATACTGTTGTTCCTCTTCTTTTAGTTGAAAAATAACTTGCTAACATCACCCCACCTTCTGTTTCGTTTAGTTTCTTTCTTCAAGTGGAAAACAAACATAGAAACGTATGTGCATACGTCAAACGCGTGTCTCCTACAAATTGACGTGGAAATTAAGCCAGATCTTTGGGCTAATATGAGTAGACAACACTATCAATATGAATGTGGGTGGTGGAGGGCGTGGAGGCAAGGACGGCGGCCGCGGTGGGGGTGCAGGGCGTGGCGGCGGTGAGGGGGTTGGGGAATAGGGAGGGATTCGGCCAGGGAGCGGGGGCTTAGGTCGGGGTCGAGAGGAGAGGAGGCCAGGAAGGGAAAGTGGCTCAGGGTGGGCCAACTGGGCTGGGTTGGTGCGTCCGCGAGGTGGCCTTATTGGGTGATGAGGTGGGCCGGCTGGAGTTGGATCTTAGATAGCTCTAATTTATACTGGATTTTCCTTATACTCCTAGCTGATAGTAAGTGGGCCAAAAAAATTTACCTCGGGCCTAGGTCCAGGGTACCCTAGTGGTGGGTTCGCCCCTGGGTCCAAGCTCCAGCACATGAGAACTCAGGGTCAGATAGCTAATCAAGGCATAGGCTGGCTTTGTTTTTATTGGTGGCCAACATTATCATATTTTATTGAAGTTTACCAACTTTTTTTTTATAGTTTGTTGGATTAGTTGCATCCATGCCATTATTAATGTTTTTAGCATATTTGTCATTATAAAGTACGATATTATTGTTGGTGCCATTATAATTTTTAATATGTTGCAAACATGCCATTTTTAGCTTTGACCAGTGAAAATAGATTTTTGTACCCTCTATTCTATGCAAATTGGTAAGAAATTACCACTCCCCTATCTTCCTCCTCATTTATCTTATTCTATCTTCTACCCTAGCTTCGGTGAGCTACAACGTAAGTTGGAGGTGGCAGCAACAACACGGACTGGGGGCAATGGTGGCGCCACTCTTTGGGGATGATGGTGGCACGGGCTAATGCAACGCCAGGATGATTTCAGGTAGCGGCACGACTAGGGGTGATGGTGGCAGTGTGGGTTATGGATAACGATGATGTTGCGCTTTGGGGACAACAGCAGTGTAGGTTGGAGAAACAACAACGTGCCGGCTAGGGGCGATGGTGGAATGGTTGGGGTTGACCGCGACACGGGAGAATGGTGGCATAGTGCTAGACCACAGTGGCGCAGGCTAAATCCAACGACGGCAGTGGCGTTGGTGGCTTGTCAGAGAGTTCGTCGGAGGAGTATGAGATAGAGAGGATGGGGGGAAGAAGATACAGAAGGACAATCAAAGTTGAAACTGGCATGTATGAAATTGTTTTAAAATTATAGTGGTACTAGCGACAATACTGACTTTACTGGCAAATATGAAAAAAGAATCTAATAATGGCATGGATCTAATTAACCTTTTGCTGTACTTTTTATTTTTTAAAAACTTGGCGTTTTGTATATTAACACGAAATTCGAAATACAACTCTAATAGTGATTACCATTGCATTTTGTTTATAAAACACATAGAAGTTATGATATGATGGCAGTGCTTGTCAACGAGAAACTATATGTACAATAATTTTATGTGTCTAATCCAGATAGTTTCGCACATATATTTTCAAAATTTCACATGTATATTTTTAAGGTTCACAAGTATATTTTCACAAGGTAAAAAACAAAATTTGGCAAAAATAAAATAAAATTTCACACGTATATTTTCAAGGTTCAATCAGAAAATAGAAATGGACCTCCCGGTACAAATGGCAACTATTGTCGGTGGTGGTAAACATGCCATTTCTTGACAAGCTTAGCAGTTCGCACATCGACCAAAAATGTCTTAGTGGACTGTACATGTGTGTATATCTATGCTCATCCACGCAACGAGGCCAGGCAGTTCTGTTCCTCTCATGGGGTTTTCACACTTGATCTTGAGAGCCTCTTGGATTCTGTTCCTCCTGACGCTGACGGTCCTCGTCCGAGCCAAGAACCACAGCTGCACGGCGAACGACGGCGGCGCAGCCATGGAGGGGATGATCGCCGGCGCCGTGGAGGGGGCTCGTCAGGGGCACCACTTCGTGCTGGTTCACGGGATGAACCACGGCGCCTGGTGCTGGTACAAGGCGGCCACGGCGCTGCGCCGCGCCGGCCACCGCGCCACTGCGCTTGACATGGCGGCGTGCGGCGTGAGCCCGGCGCGCGTGGAGGAGGTGCGCGGCTTCGAGGAGTACTCGCGGCCGCTGCTGGAGGCGGTGGCCGCGCTGCCGCCCGGCGAGCGCGCCGTGCTCGTCGCGCACAGCCACGGTGGCTACAGCGTCGCGCTCGCCGTCGAGAGGTTCCCGGAGAAGGTGGCGGCGGCGGTGTTCGTCACCGCCTCCATGCCCGCCGTCGGCCGCCCCATGGCTGCCACAAGCGACGAGGTACGTTTACGTACTCGCGATCTCCTAGCGCATGGCCTTTTGATTGATTAACCCCCCTCGATCTTTGATTATTTGTTCACTGGAGTGCTAGGAATCTTGTACAAGTCCTGGATATATTTTTCTTCTGCTGCAGAATCATGATATACTCCAAAATATTTTTATTTTGCATGCGTGCAGGCAGCGTACTGTAGCTAGAAGTTCTCTTTCTTAATTTGTATAATACATCGGTAGGAAGTTCTTAAATTTTTTTTTTTTAGCAAAGAAGCAGAAGAGCTGCCTTGCATTGATCAAAAGGAGAAGGAGAATAAAAAGTATAGGGTGGGGGGCCTCCTCCCAAGGGCCAGGCAAAAACTAAGCTACCTTATTACAAAACTTGATCGCCGTCTTTTTGCGTTTTGGCCATGGTCTAGCCGCCAACATCTCTATTGTTGTGGTCGTCGTCCAGGGGCGGATCTATAGTGTTAGGGCTGATGTCATGCGGCACCGGTGCTTTTTGGACAATTCCTTATTGTCTATTGCTAACTTATTAGTATATACACATATAAACCTACAGTTTAAATTTTAAAACTAGTGATTTAAGATTAAAATGACCCCGATGACCCCCAATGACCTGTTTTCTTGGATCCGCCCCTATCGCCGTCTTTAGCTCGAGTGACCACTCCACCCGCCTTACCATGGTCGTCTTTGACGGTCGATGATCGAGAATTCCATAAGGAGTCGGTCAGCGAGGAGCCCAACAGCCAAAGTTCTCCGATGAGAAGTATTATAAGTAGGAGAAGTGCCAAACGGTGGGGCTAGTGGTCCACGTTGTCGTCTATGTCTCGGAAGCTTCGGTGTGTGCTACGATGCCATTGATGAGTGGGAGGAGGACAATGAGCACAAGGAGGTGAAAGAACCATCGGAATAGGAGACCGGTGAATGGATGCGAGGGTCCATTCATAGGAACACCTCCCTAGCTTGCAAAACCCCATCGTGCCTTCGATGATGATGGCTTCTTCAACCTGAGACATCCACGATGATGATGAGGATTTCTACATTTTGATAGCTAGGATAACATAGCTAGCTAAGTATCTAGCCTAGCAATGTGGGGTGCTAAACTTGCCAGGAAAAATAAAAATGTTTTATGATATATATTTGTTAGTTTACGCAATAAACCGGCACCGAATGGGTGAAATCAACATGACGACTAACACATCAATATATTATTCAATGTCCATTTATAAACCGACATTAACGATGATTTGAAACTGATGATGAGTTTTGCAGTACTGTGTGATTCCCCGCTAGAAAGCTATCATAGATTATAATATAATTGGTTATGGGCATTTTTTAGGGTTTGGAGAGGCTATAATACCGTTTAAAATTGGATTTAGCATTGTTCTTTTCAGTTTAACCTAGAGTTAAAAATTAACAATATAAATTTGTCATTTTTTACAATACAGACGATGTAGTATTTTGTAGTCTTATTTGTGAAGTTTTAAATGTTTCTTCTTAAAGTTACTAAAATAATTTTATTATAATTTTTCAGACTTTCTAAAGTCTCCTTTGAGGGTCATAGTTTTTTAGATTAAAATTTTCAGTTAATTTTGGCCGAAAAGAAGGGGGAACAGAATCTTCGGGAAGGAGCACCAAAATCTTTAAGCATAGCAACATTAGAGTATTTGCTCTGTAAAAAGATCAATTTGGCACGACAAAATCATATACGATCATCTGATCGAATTTAAGCTAATTAAGGACCACCTGCCAACAGGCAAGCATTGTTGTAGCGGTCGGTAGCAGACGGATTACTGACGCCCAAATTAAAAGCCGCTGATTAATCAGTTAGTCCCCACCATGAACACGGGCTCCCTTCATCCCTTGCACACGCACGCCTGCTGCTACTTTCCTTGCATCTGTAGCACAACGTTAGTTTATCACTAATTTAAGGCACTATAAGTTTATTATTAACTGTATAGTGCCTCTAATAGGTAGTTTATATAATATCTTGGATTGTACATGATTCAGAGGTGAGGCGCGATTTTCTCTACTAGTTTTGCTTTTGTCACAACACGTGCCTGTTGTCTGTTGAGTTGCATCCATACTATTAATTGCTGTAATGCTGATGTTTTCATGCCATTATCTACGCATTTGTTTCTTATATATGCTCTACAAGGTGATATTTATCACATGTTAGCAAGATCCCCTCCATCTAATTTTATAAGGCGCAATTTGACTTAGCACATTCTACAAAACTATACTTTAGCTCTTAATATCTCTTATAATATAATGTTTATATAACAAAATTATATTCATTGGAAAGTAGGTTCAAATACAAATTTAATTATATCATTTTTGTAACACAAAATCTTATAAATATTTTAAAAATAGTTGGTTAAGATCACGATATTTAAATACGCAGGGAGTATATCGCAAGACTTAGGAACTGGCAATAATAAATTGTGTGACCGAACAGAGTGTGGATTTTCTAGTTGCTATTCATAGTAGTGTTTCTTAAATAATGTTTGATCTTTGTGTTCCTATTGTTTTCAGTTGCTGGCATACGTTGGCCCAGGCTTTTTTATGGACTCGAAGGAGGTGGAGCAGAAGAACCCCGAGATCCAGGGCAAACCGTTCATTTTTGGGCCCAAATTCATGGCCGAGAAGCTCTACCATCTCAGCCCACCGGAGGTGACCACCAAAAACTTGCACTTCCATCCAACCTTCACACTTCACAGCACTTTCTTCCAACCCATTTTCCATAAAAGAAAACCCCGGCGATTTTACTGAGGCTCTCTCCAACAGGAATCCCTAAATTTGATCCCCTCATATACAGGTTTTTTTAAAAAAATCTTCCTATATTTCTTCCATCTCCAATAGTGTTCCCTATATAGAGAATTGTATAGGGGAAGGAAAAAGAACCCTGCATATAAGGAAATGGAGAGAAAATCTCTATTTTAGGAAACATAATAGAGAATGCTGTTGGAGCACATAGAGGAATAATTCGTCCTCTATTTTGAGGTAAAGGGCGCTTTAGGGGAGCCAGTTAGAGACAGCCTACAAACAGCGGCTAAGCGGCGGCGCCGGCGAGCAAGGGCGCAGCGGCGAAGCCGCGGCCTCCGCCGCCGACACCGGCACTGGCGCGCCCACCGCGGTGTTTGTTTCTAGACAAAGGGAGATTGGGTACGCGAGATTATGTGGTGATTGAAAAGCAATGAGCAAATTACTACTCCATGGATGGCTTGGATGATTAGAACTTGAAAAACCATTGTCTATTAATGTTATAAGCATGGTAAGTTCCACGTAGTTTTCTTTCCGCTAACAATCAATTTCTCGAACTGCTTCTCCTGCCGATTTCATTCATTAACCTTACAATACAGACGATGTAGTATTTTGTAGTCTTATTTGTGAAGTTTTAAATGTTTCTTCTTAAAGTTACTAAAATAATTTTATTATAATTTTTCAGACTTTCTAAAGTCTCCTTCGAGGGTCATAGTTTTTTAGATTAAAATTTACAGTAAATTTTGGCCGAAAAGAAGGGGAACAGAGTCTTCGGGAAGGAGCACCAAAAGCATAGCAACATTAGAGTATTTGCTCTGTAAAAAGATCAATTTGGCACGACAAAATCATATACGATCTGATCGAATTTAAGCTAATTAAGGACCACCTGCCAACAGGCAAGCATTGTTTTTTTTTTGAAGGAAAAGGTAGGAGAGCTGCCGTCCATTCGTTGATAGAAGAAGAACGGTGCGACGCACCAAAGTTACAAGAGTTACAACGCAGCAAGGCTGCTGCACAGGCAAGCATTGTTGTAGCGGTCGTAACAGACGGATCACTGACGCCCAAATTAAAAGCCGCTGCTTAATTAGTTAGTCCCCACCATGAAGACGGGCTCCTTTCATCCCTTGCACACGCACGCCTGCTGCTACTTTCCTTGCATCTGTAGCACAACGTTAGTTTATCACTAATTTAAGGCACTATAAGTTTATTATTAACTGTATAGTGCCTCTAATAGGTAGTTTATATAATATCTTGGATTGTACATGATTCAGAGGTGAGGCGCGATTTTCTCTACTAGTTTTGCTTTTGTCACAACACGTGCCTGTTGTCTGTTGAGTTGCATCCATACTATTAATTGCTGTTATGCTGATGTTTTCACACCATTATCTACGCATTTGTTTCTTATATGCTCTAAAAGGTGATATTTATCACATGTTAGCAAGATCCCCCTCCGTCCAATTTTATAAGGCGCAATTTGACTTGGCACATTCTGCAAAACTATACTTTAGCTCTTAATATCTCTCAACATATATTGTTTATATACTCTTTGAAAGTACGTTCAAATACAAATTTCATTATATCATTTTTGTAACACAAAATCTTATATACCTTCTAAAAATAGTCGGTTAAGATCACGATATTTAAATACGCAGGGAGTACTTAGGAACCGGCAATAATAAATTGTGACCGAATGGAGCGTGGATTTTCTAGTTGCTATCCATAGTAGTGTTTCTTAAATACTGTTTGATCTAGTGTCCCTATTTGTTTTCAGTTACTGGCATACGTTGGCCCAGGCTTCTTTATGGACTCGGTGGCGGTGGAGCAAAAGAACCCCGAGATCCAGGGCAAACTGTTCATTTTTGGGCCCAAATTCATGGCCGAGAAGCTCTACCATCTCAGCCCACCGGAGGTGAGGGACGCCACCAAAAACTTGCACTTCCATCCATCCAACGTTCACACTTCACAGCACTTTCTTCCAACCCGTTTTCCATAAAAGAAAACCCCGACGATTTGGGCCTCGTTTGTTTCAGATTAAATAAAACTAAATTAAATTAAATGAAAATTTGTTATTTTTGTATAGGCCAAATGTTGTAATATTTTGTAGTTATTTTTGTGGGGTTTAAATAGTTCTTCTTAAAGTTCGCAAAATAATTTTTTCATGATTTTTTGAATTTTTTAAAACGTCTTTTGAGCGGGCCACAAATTTGCTACAGTAAAGTCAACTCAACATTAATCTGAAACAAACAAGGCCTTTGACTAAAGACAACGGCTAAGCGGCGGCGCCGGCGAGCAGGGGCACGGCCTAATATACCCTATTAATGGAACATACTACGATAAAAGAAGTTTAAACTACATTTCTTTTCTTCCATAACTTGTTATCACTACCTTGTTATAAAATGGTTGCAAGTGACATGTTGGGCCCTTGGGCTTCCCGCTTCCCTAGCTTCGTGAAACAGTTATCACTGCCACATCCTAAGCTGGCCACCGCCTCTTCTAGACCTGGCAGCTGGGAAGGCCGGCCGGCAGCCGGCAGGGGCACTGCCGCGAAGCCTTGGCCTCCGCCGCCGCCGCCGCCGGCACAAGCGCGCCCACCGCGGTGTTTGTTTCTAGACAAAGGGAGATGGGTACGCCCTACGCGAGATTATGGTTCCGTTTCTTTTGGTGGAAAGATTATAATCTGAAAAGATTAGGATGTTTGATTGAAAATTTAAAGAGCCGAAAAGGTTATGAAAAATATATTTTTGAAATCTTGAGACAAATTGTTCAAAGTTTTAAAAAAATAGTTACAAATTATTTTAAAATATAAGCTATACAAAAATGACAAATTTTGAGCTGCAGCTTATAATCTGATTATAAGCTGAAAGAAACATAGTCTATG
This sequence comes from Raddia distichophylla, assembly GCA_005191435.1. Classification (NCBI taxonomy): domain Eukaryota; kingdom Viridiplantae; phylum Streptophyta; class Magnoliopsida; order Poales; family Poaceae; genus Raddia; species Raddia distichophylla. The sequence goes on from SPJY01031644.1 coordinate 609,579, forward strand.
TGATGATTGAAAATCAATGAGCAAATTACTACTCCATGGATGATTGGATCATTGGATGGCTTGGATGATTACAGCTTGATAAACTACTGTCTATTAATGTTATAAGAGCAAAGCTAGCAGCAGCTTTAAAGCTGCTGCAAATTCCCATGCTGCAAACGTCCTTTCAGACTTTACACTACACTCTAAAAGATTCCCTCACCTACCAGACACTCTATACGTGCTGCAAATATAAAACGCCATTTAGAGCTTCTCCTAGCCATGCTCTAAGCATGCTAAGTTCCATGTAGTTTTCTTTCCGCCAACAATCAATTTCTCGAACTGCTTCTCCTGTCAATTTCATTCATTAACCACAAATATGTGAGAAAGGAAAAAAAAATCACTTTGATGGCAGGACCTGACGCTAGGGCTGATGCTGATCCGGCCGGCCAACGCGTTCACCACCAACAACTCCGGCGAGGCGGTGATGAGGGACGCCGGGCTGCTGACCGCGGGGAGGTACGGCGAGGCGAGGCGCGTCTTCGTCGTCGTGGAGGACGACCGCGGCATCCCCGTCGAGTTCCAGCACCGCATGGTGGCGCAGAGCCGCGGCGTCGAGGTGGAGGAGATCGCCGGCGCCGACCACATGGTCATGCTCTCGCGGCCGGAGGAGCTCGTCGAGCTCCTCGTGAGGATAGCCCGCCAGTTAGCAAGTGAATGATAAGTACTGCTCCCTCCGTTCTAAAATGTAAGGTGCATTTTGATTGGAGAAAAATCAAACTTAGTAAATTTTAATCATAAATAATTGAAATAATATGCATTGTTAGTATATCAAAGTTGTACCAAATTGTTCATATTTCAAAGTGCCTTTTGATACAATATTATATTGTAACAATTCATAATATATAATAGAGCAATCTAACAGTCAAACTTTATCTTTAAAGACTTTTGTGGAGTCAAAATACACCTTATATTTTAGAACGGACGAGTAGGGATTTTTGTATCGACGAAATTTTGCCGAAATATCAGAAATTTCGGGTTTTACGACTTACGATGAAAGAGCCCAATTCAATCATGTTTCGGCTAAAATTTGTTTATATTTAAATTTTAATCGTATTTTAGCTTAAATTTGTTTAAATTCGCCCCTTTTTTGTGTTCTCATCTGACAGATTTCGTCGAAGGAATATATATATGCCGTATGCCATTATGATAACATTATGCATAGTATATGTATGCATTGTACATGCATAAATTTATGGGCGTGACTCCAGCCCAAGCGACTGGGCGCACGCGCGCACGCGCCGGGCCCACCCGTCGGCGGCCGCGGCGGCGAGCCCAGTCGCCTGGGTTTAAGCAAAACCGTAAATTTATTGGGATTATTAGCTAGCTAGGCACGAATGCACGATCGGCATAAACCACTCTTTTTGACAAAGGTCACAGGCTCACAGCTACATCTTTCGTGGGCTGCTTCACCGGCCACTGCTACGTGCGCACGCCAGTGCGGCTGTGCCTGTGCCAGCCAATCCCATAGACCGCACCGGACGCGGAGTCGGCGGCGCCGGCGGGTACCAGCTGAAACCGTTCTGCGTCGGTGGCTTAGCCTTGTGTGACGCCGCCGCCGCCGCCAGGTACGCCGCCGTCGGATCGCCGCCGCCGGTGGTGTGCGCCACGGGGTGGTGGGCGGCGAGGTCAGGGTAGATAACCCCGGTGAGCTTGTGGGAGACGTTGAGCACGCCGTGGGCTCTGCTGGAGCCGACCTTCCGGACCGGGAAGGAGGCGAGCTTCGCGGCGGTGGGCTCGTCGCCGGCGCCGGCGAGGAGGTCCGGGAGCGGGAGGAGCACCTCGCCGACGTCGCGGTCGCCGAGGGCGCGCTCCGCGCGGAGGAGGACGCGGACGGAGCCGCTCCCGGCGCCGGAGGCCGGGACGGTGAGGGGGACGGTGGCGTTCCAGGCGGGGTTGCGGCCGCCGGCGCGGTCGGTGGCGACGCGGTGCCGCGACCGGGGGTCGCCGGCGAGGTAGACCACTGCGTAGACCTCCAGCTTGGAGACGAGGTTGACGTCCCGGAGGTCGCTCGCGGAGACCAGAGTCAGCTCCAGCGTCCTGCACGCCATTGATCGATGTGCTCGTGCAGTCGTGCTCCGCCGAGGCGCCGAGCTGGTTCACTCGATCACTCTACCTTGCGGATTGAGATTTGCGAAGTCGGGGTCGCGCGCGCAATTTATATACGGCCATACCCGTACGTCGATGCAAATCGCAACTCGAGAATAAGTTATCATTGTTTGATTGGAATGAAATTCTATGGATCGAGCTTATAGTTTAAAAGGTTCGAAAAATATATGAAAAAGTTTGAAAATACTAAAAAAAATGTATTAAAGTATTTATGACTTAAGAAATTTAGGTTGTACCTTTAATCTGATTTTAAACAAAAAAGAGAACATCTCACGTTAAATTTAGGGCCCACGTAATGTGGGGCGGTGTCGTGGTGAGCCATATAAAACTGGAAGAGATGATCGCTAGGTCCTCGTGGACATGTGGAGGGCATGTGGGGCTGGGACCATCACATCAGCAAAGAGAAACCAGAAGGCATCTAGAATACACTATGATTTTTTTTTTCTTTTCTACGAACTAAAGGGTCATACAGTAATTTGATCTAGTTTCTACAGACATGTACTAAACCCATTTTAGCTCTTTTTTCGACTCTAATTAACTGTGTAACATCATTGTACTTTCCACCCATGAATTGATTAAAACTACAACAAATTTTACGGTGATGCGATTATTTATTTTGTCATTAATTTGTTTTCAAATTTACTAGAGATTCCAGGGTTGAAAGGAGCGATTTACATAATTAACCTTTTTCTAAGGGTATGTTTATTGCTGGTCCTATCCTGCTTATCATAGCAATATTCACTACCTATTCAACCTTTTTATAAGGACACAACTTACCTTGAGGTTGCTTAGTATATGACTTTTACACATGAATTTAATTTCTCTAAGAATGAGAGAACATGCCTAGAACTAGGTCCAGGAATTTCACCATCCTATTATAGACATTTATCAATCAAGCTATAAATACGAATTATTTTATTGGGTTGCAATGGATAGAAAATCACTAAGTTTCCTACTAATCATAGAGGCGTAAATTAATAAATACTATTGATCTGTTTGTTGACAAATATAAGACGTATTTTAATTTAGAACAAGGATTGTGATGGTGAATTTGAAAAAGAAGAGTGAACGAATAACTAATATGTCTATATAATTTTCTTGGAAAGATGAGAGGGAATTAAGACTTTGTGTGTACTAATAACAAATGTAAATGGTTGAAAAAAATAAATAGGAGTGTATTAGCAAATATTTCATTAAGACATATAGCATACATGTTTTATATTTCTACACAAGAAATCACCTTGCATTTTCGAGGGGAGGGGATACCAACCAATTAAACATGCATGAGACACAGACACTGAGCACAACCGCTTGCCTCCACATAGATTGAACAAAAAAAACAAAAGCAAAGAAGAAGATATTAGACTCTACAATCTCTCTTTGATTTTACCTCGATCACTATGTAGATGAAATAGCTTTTTATCCTGTTATCAGTATATATATCCATAACTAATTTCACGTTGCTAAAAATTCAAAATGTGACATTAATTATATTTGAACTAAAGAAACTTATATTACTTTTCATTTAAACTTGTTCACTGATTTTGAAAATAGATTTCGAGAGTTTGGAGAAACAATTTCTAGATTGCAGAACGTTTGGTTAACTACAGTTGTAAAGCTTTCATTAGCAGGTTCAAGATATTTTAGAAGTGAAAGCATTTGGATCGAAGAAAGGCCACAACTTATAATTGATGCGTAGGCGTGTAGTGAATCGCTGTTACCTACCTTACTATTCCAACGTCAAAATCACTAGCTACTCCCTCTATATCATAAAAACTTGACGGTTCGATCATTGACATAGTTTTCAAAATACAACTATGACATCCATTGATTGCCAATATTGCAGTTTATTTATAAAATCCACAAAATATGGTAGTATGGAGTGCTTTTCGGAACGAAACTATATGTATGATTTTCATGTATCCAATCCAAACACTTCAAAAAAAAAAAAATGCAAATGTAGTTTTAAAACCTTGATTTATAATTTGTCTAAAATATCTACCTTTCATCAACAATCTATGTTTCCCTAATCAAGCAACTTTTCCTTTGGGCCGGATCATAACCATGGCCTGCACCCATGAAAGGGGCAAAGGGCGTCACACGAGGTATCTAGGCCGTCCATTTATCATGGTGGGGGCATCGTTGACCCTTAGATATGGTGCGGTGCCTTCTTTCTTGTTGGAGCGCCGGTAGCCAATGCTTTTGGCCGGCTCTCGAGAGGGAAGCAGGTTCCATGTTTTTAGGAAAGCAGATTTCATGTTAATTTCATCAGTAGCTACCGGAGAGCATAAACCAAAAGGATTGCAATAACTATTATCATGCTACATGCAGTGATAGATCATAGATTAATCGCCAATTCTTTTCTCAAAAACAGTATTCTGGCTGGGAACATATATTGGAGTATTACCCTTCTTTTTGAGAGAAATATATATTACTAGCTAGGAGTATCTTTAAGTGGTAAAGAATAAAAACCTGTATTAAGTGGACTGCGATCCATAATGTGATTTATGCTGAAGCATAGAATCTGATCGACGACCGATACTGCCCTGCCTTGCCTAATCTACTGAAAAATCACAATTTTTTTAGCAAATAAAAATCACAATTTTTAGAAAGTCCCTCTTTTTCCTTATCCCTCACATACGTCCAAGAACAAAGAAAAAAAAGGTAATATATCACTGCCGTATACGTAGGCCTTGTTCAAATCGATCGCAAGGATCGAGCGGTCACTCATGCATTTCATTCTTCTCGCGCCGCAAGGACAAAGAATGTACGACGTTGCATTTGCTTTTTGACTATCGATTTTAGTGAATACGAGTTGCGTGATGCACACATAGACATGAGCCGATTCCAAAAGAAAGAAAAAACAATGAAAATTCTGCTTCCTGATGTTCAATTCATGTTGTTACTATGTTATTAGCTTGAATGCATGTCCTACCTTGTGAAACCCAGTAGTTTGCATGATGGTGCAATGTATCTGTGTGAGAAAGACCGCGCACATCTCGTTTTGTACTCTAGAAACCTTGTATAAATTCAACATGTGCTTTCATTCCAAGTTGTGGCACTAGCAATGCTCAGGCAACTCAGCCAATGCCATGTTCCTGTAGCTGAAACTTAGTTGATATTTCTAATATTTATATCTTTGAGTTTATCTTTTCCATATCTCCATGTAAATCTTCTCGTTGCTGATCAACACGGCGGTGAGAGGCCAGAGAAGAATGACGAGCTCAACGCCGGCGAGAGGCCCAGGAAGAAGAAGGAAGGCAAGAAGCACGGCGGGCTTCGCGTGCACGTCGTTGTGAACCGCGCCGGACATCAGATAAGGGCATTGTTGACGAGGTGGGGTTCAAGCATCGGCACGGTGCTGAAACTCAGTCTGCAGAAGGAGTTCGTCCAGGCAAATAGTCTCAAGGTCGGCGATGAAGTCGCGATCTGGGTGTTCTGGGGACCGCTGGATGGTGATCTCTATCTTGTAATCGAGAAGACCGATGGTGAGGAGCCACGGCCAACGGCGCCACTGGGACAACGCCGGTGATCGGCGGTGAGGAGCCACAGCCAGCGCCGCCACCAAGGCTAACGGCCGCGGCATTGACGGGAGCAAGTACATTTCGATCTGTGGCCACAACCTCGGCTTCCTCTCACCTCGGCATCGGGCCTGCCGACGACACCCTCCTCCATCTCAGCGGTGGCGCGGCATGCCCCCGTCTCCTCCACGGTCGGCTTGGTGCGACGGCTCTGACGCGACCCACAACTCCATCCGCGCCTTGTTTTGTCATCAACACCGTCGAGCCGCCTCGGCGTAGCTACTGAGTTCGAAGCCCTAAAATTAGTAGAAAGCTTGTGCCCAGAAGCTGGTTTACAGAGCCAAGTCAAGAAGACGACGATGTCAAGAAGCTGCCGCCAGGAAGATCACGCTAATTAGTTACTGTCTTGGAGTTTGCCATCAACAAGGATGCTTATGCCAGGCCAAATCAGAGTTTGGAAGCTACTAACTGGAGTTGCTGATGAGACGATGCTTTGTTGGATCAGAAGAAGAGCACATTCTATATGGATAGCTCGTGCACATGTATATCATTCGTGTTTGCCCAAAAGATCTCATGCTATGATAAATCTTCGCCAAGCCATTGCCAATAGAACACCACACCCGCGAAGCATGATGGCTAGTGCCCTACGCGACACTGTGCACCGTTATCACCATCAAGCCAAGAAACGCAAGCAACGTCACATAAAATGTTGTTTCGGCCTTAGCGGAATCGCATTCCGCTAGAAGCATGGTTCCAATTTAAAGCATGGTTCTAGGGGTGTGCGTGGATTTTTATTTCTCCTGTTGCAACGCATGGGTATATCTACTAGTAAATACATATCACGTGACCTCCAAGAAGGTTACACCCTTCACAATCTCCCATAAACAATACTGTTTTACCTTGCTCAGTTTATTCCAGAGTGGCAACAAAAAGGTTTCATGGCCTAATAAGTAGAAAACACTTCTGAGAAAAAAGCAAGATTCTGCATCTGTAGATGCAAATATCTGTGAATGCAGGTAACCAAATAGTCTAGAAAAGTTTTAGCATACGAAAAGCATCTGTTGTGTGTTTGCTTTTGACTATTGATTTTGGTAAATACGTGTTGCGTGATGCACACATAGCCATGAGCCGATTCTAGAAGAAAGAAAAAAACAATGAAAATTCTGTTGTTCCTGATGCTCAATATATTCATGCTATTACTATGTTATTAGCTTGAATGCATGTCCTACCTTGTGAAATCCAGTAGTTGGGCAAGCAAGTCATGTATGATTGATGCAATGTATCTGTGTGACAAAGACCGCACACATCTCGTTTTGTACTCTGGAAACCTTGTATTTTTTTATTTTTTTTTGCACAAGGGGAGAGAATCCCCAATTCCATTCATCAAGGAATAGAATTACAAGTTTCTTTCGTTTTACATTTTGGTTACTCTTTAACCTCATTCCGCACAACTGTTTTTTTCCCTACTTTCTTAATATGGCTCGGCTCCCCTCTATTGCTTGGGCTATGGTGCTCCCATCGGCTTTGCTTGGACTAATATAGCTCGGCTCCTGTAGCTCCCTTCCATTGCTTAGACTTGATCGAATATGTTTTCTTCCATTGCTTGGGACTTTGACGAATATGGCTTGGCTCCCTTCTCATCTATGGCTCGAGACTTCCTTTTTGACTTAGCTTGGACGAATATGGCTTGCTCCCTTCGCATCTTTTTTTTCCATTGCAATGTGCTCCGCTCGAATGAATCTTTGCTCGGATTTTTGGGTGCGTGCTGCTCCCGGAAAGAAATTGTGGTCCCGCGTGCTGCTCCTGTAAAGGAATTGAAAAAATTTTCCACAGTGAGACACCACGGGATCAAGCCCGGGTGGGTGAGGCGGCCAACCGCTGGCCTCACCACTGGGCCGTAGCCCAATCCTCTGAAACCTTGTATAAATTCAACATGTGCTTTCATTCCATGTTGCGGCACTAGCAATGCTCACACAATTCAGCCAATACCATGTTCTTGTAGCTGAGATGATGGAGGAAACCATGTTAGATATAAGATAGCTTTACTGATATTTCTGATATTTATTTCTTTGTGTTTATCTTTTCTTATCTCCTTGTAAATATCAGATTTGTTGTATTCTTAATAAATACATATCACGCGACCTTCAAGGAGTTTAATTACACGCTTCACAATTTCTCATAAACCATACTGTTTTACATTGCTCCGTTTATTCCAGAGTGGCAACAAAAAGGTTTCATGGCCTAATAAATAAATAGAAAACACTTCTAATGCATTGTGCAAGTGTAAATGGAATATATTTATTTCGATGTATATTAGAAAGATTAAAGGGAGTTCATGGTAGGACTTTCAGCGGCAGAGCTCGAACGAACCTAGATTGATACTTTTAATATCATAAATCTCATATAGATCAAACAAACATTAATTTGGTTCATCATATAATTTTGTGTACGTAATAACAAGTTACTTAGATATGTAACCATGCCTTATTATATTAGACAATAGTATCAGGACAAATCTTGTGCACGCATTCATTTCTTAAAATATTTACTCCGACCCTATAGCGTGCTACTATGCACAATATACGCCTCAAATACACCGCTGTTACGTGCCCCGTTTATCGGCGATCTTGACGAGGACCTCGGCGACCTTCTCCGGCCTGGAGATCATGGCCATGTGGTCGGCGCCGGCGATCTCCTCCACCTCCACACCGCCGCTCTGCGCCACCATGCGGCGCTGGAACTCGGCGGGGATGGAGCGGTCGTCCTCCACGACGACGAAGACGCGCCTCGCCGACCCGTATCTCCACGCGGTGAGCAGCCCGGGGTCCTTCACGAGTGCGTCGTCGGTGAATCGGTTCGCCGGCCGGAGCAACGACAGGGCCAGCGTCAGGTCCTACATCAAGAACAGCATATATAATTAGTGCGCACGATTAATCAATCATATTTGCTAATTCTCAGACGAGTGCCTGAATTTTTTAACACTTTAAAGTTGAACTTTGATCACACTAAAATTGCGCTGCTTACATGGATGCACTTCTACTGTAGACGTGATATTCATCAATTATCTACTTTTATTCGTTGATTCTCTATGTTTTGTTAGTATGTAAATTTGGTAAATACACATGCTCACGTACTTTTTACCTTCCTATGTTTCAAGTCACCATGTTTATTTCGATCGATCCAAAATTGCGCATTAATAATATTAAAACTGCAGCTGTTAATAACGTGCAACATTAGTATAGTTATAGTGCAGTTCTATCAAAATCTGCTGACACTTATTTTATTTTCAGACGATTGT